>OZ012667.1:43278712-43394212 GCA_963942505.1 Lordithon lunulatus | reverse complement strand
TTACAATCATTTCAAATATTCATTTTGAATAATTACTGTACCTTTCGCCGGGGTGCACATTCTCGATGTGCCGATTCAAATATGTTTCACGAACATATTCCTTGCAGACTGTGCAAGCCGTTTGAGCAACTGATATTATGTTTATGTATTCCATCCGCCCTCAGCGAAGTCAAGGTTTGTCTGTATGCGACCTTGGTATTTGAAATCACTTGTCTGCATAAAATATTTACTTTCGTGTCGTTGGATCTAGTGTGGCAGCTACCCGAGCTTCCTCGCTATGAAACGACACTAAGTGTCGAGGAAGATTAGTAACTTGCTTTGCGCAAAAAAAACATGGGTATTTCTTCCTCCCAACCGTTTTTACCTGTATAGGCTGCGTAACTGAAATATGGACTTTATTTAGACGCTACGAATATGAACTACGTATAACTTCGATATACTTTAAGACAAGGACGTCAAATATGGAATATCTTATATTTATTATTAGAAGATATATGCTTTTTGTTTTTTTAGCAGTTAATGCCATCTATATATTAACCACGATGTAACAAGGAAATTTTGTAGCAAACACGAATAGAAAAAATTGTTTTCAATTGTGAAATGATACCTTATTCCATAGTTCACTAGTGTAATTAGGGTTCTGAATAGAATTATTGTTTAATTATGACTTACCATCACTGAGTGGTACAGTCTTATCCTTCAGTGCAGTAGTTGCATATAAAATTCGGCGATCATAAATCACCTCTAATTGTTTGCTTCTAATAAGTTTCGCTTCTGCGTTATGCAGCCGCTCTGTAATACGCTAAATGATCATTCGCTGAGCATTTTGCTCAGACAGCAACTTAACAATGTTTGCTTTATAAATAGCGACAACATTCATTTAAAAAATAATAATAGAAATAGATGAAAGTAAAATAAAATAAATTCTACTAAAGAAAGGACAAAGCAAACAGAAAAAATCCCAAAATTTATACAATAATTCAACAAAAAATAGTTATGTACAAACCAAATACTAGACACTAGACTACACAAAGACACAAAGCACAATAAACGTATAAAGTCAAAGGAAAGACAATCCGACTACAGCCAAATGCAACAAAATCTGTACTGAAGTAATTCTCATATCACTTGTATATGCCGACAAAATAGCCTCCCTCCAATGTAGTACCACGTGCCAATGCAGTGAAGAAAATATTGATTAGCTCGTTATCAGACTCTAAATGGTGCATAGTTTGAGCATTTACTTTAGCTTTTTATTGTTTAATTAAATATTATTTCCGGTTTTGGGTTTTATTACTCTGACATTTGCAAAAAAATGTTCTCGAAAATTTCTTTATGTGATGTATATCATAATATACATCGCTGATCGCAGAAAAATAATCCCGTTTAGAATCCATATTAAAAAAGAGGGTTGTCATTTAAAAAAAATTGTCCATAACGTCATTGCTCATACAAAAATGGTCGAAAACAATTGACACTTAAAAATTTGCAATTCAAAATTGAAATCGACGCGTCCGAGTTTGCAAAAATCATAAATAGGTTTTATCGAATTTATTCAATACTTTAGGGACACCCTGTATGAAGGCGACGAAACGTGGCCGAAATTATGCATTTGTACGTGGTTGAGCGACTTGTCTCTCAACCAATCTCTATTTACACATAATTAGCAATAACTAAGGTTGAAGTAAATACAATTGTCAATGATAATCGAAGTTAATGCCTGTCGCAATGATAAGGCATCCCGAAGGTGAAAACGCTCAAGGCGGGGTGTTTATCAACAACTCTAAATGTCGACTTAATTGGCAATAACCAAAGGCTGTCTAATTAATTGAATGCCATATTGACATAAATTAGCCCAGGTTGAATCGGATGTCACGTTACATAATGAGAGATCGCCTTAACTTTTGCAGTCGCAAAGTAAATGCAATTCTCAATGACAATCGAAGGTAATGCAATTGTCTGCATCGCTACACCTGTTTTGTCCGTTTGTCGCAATGATAAGGCCGCCCGAAGGTGAAACCGCAATCAATAGTAGACCTCTTAAGGCGGGGTGTTTATCGTCAACATAATTGGCAATTACCAAGGGCTGTCTAATTAATTGAATGCCATATTGACATAATAAATTAGCTCTGGTTGAATCGAAAGTCACGTTACATATGAAAGATCGCCTTAAATTTTCCATTGGAAAAGTAAATGTGCATGTAATTGTTAATGACAATGGACGCGAATATAGTTTCTACATGTAATACTATATACAACATTGTCCTTTTGTCGCAACAAGGCTGTATGTAAGTACATTTGAACTGGATGTTGTATAAACTGTCGCGCACATCCCAAGCACAATTGTCGGGTGGTCTAAGAGGGGTCGAGAAGTCTGAATTACATATAATTAGAAATAACTAAGGGCTGTGTAATTAATCCATTGCCTGGTGGCACAAAGTCGCTCTGCATAACACAGAGCATGCGATGGTAGTTATCCCGTGAAAGCGTGTCCAACCGGCATCGCAGGCTACCAAACTCCAGTACTAGTTCTTGTCAGTGTCATGTAAAGTTACCGTACACATAGCAAGGTTAATAATATTGAATAAAAGAGACAAAGGTCAGAGGGAGGAGGCCCCAACTGTAGATGTGAGACTCAGTTATGAGGTATGTTTGTCAAAACTAATGTGATTATATTGTATGGTGAGTTTCTGAATTGAGTGAGGGGTAACAATTGATAATACTTTAAGGTAGGGCTGTATGTAAAATACATGATATATATATATATATATATATATATATATATATATATATATATATATACATATATATATATATATATATATACATATATATATATATACATATATATATATATATATATATATATATATATATACATATATATATATATATATATATACATATATATATATATATATATAAAAGTTGAAAACAGAAACCGTGGTTTCCAGCTCCTTGGGGTGGAGCAGCAATAAAACGCTATTTTTTATATTTTCCTACACTTTACTACTTTGCCAATATTTCGTTGTTCAGATATCAGGGCTCGGCTATAATTAGTATTGTAAAATATGTTAAAAATAAATAAAGGTTACAATAATTAAAATTTACATAATTGTTGTGTTTGATTTGTTTGCCACGAAAAAACTTACAGTGTGTGTGATAGCTGTAATAGGTGTTGTATGCAACCTTAGTCTTAGTTGCAAGGAAGGACAAATTCTCAAAAGATGGCCGAAAATCACTTCCTTCGCACGATACATCCTCTAATTGTGAAGATGCTGTTTATCTTGATAACGTTAAAAACCTTTTTTCTATGTTCATAAGAATAAAACCTAAGACTATATTCCAACAAGTTAAAACGCTGACTAAAAACGACGAAACAATTAAATAAAAACCGGTAGACTACACGTGTTGACTAGAACGTAGGTTAAAATTATAAATAACATGTAAAACTAAAAGACCACGTTCTTTGTTAGCGGTTATTCGGTTCATTACCACATTTGCTAGTATGGGACTTAAAGGAGAGCCCATTGGGATTCCAAACATTTGTGAGTAGAATTGGCCGTTAAATGCAAAGTAGCTATGATCACAAGTGAATTGCCAACATATTGAAAAACGAGTCCTCACTAAGCGTAGTGTGCTCTGAGATACAATCCCATTTCTGATGGAGGATATGTGTTACTGTTGGGGTATTGGTGAATAACGACACCACATCTAATGACACAAGGGCATGGTCATCAGGCAAAACCATATTTTGCAACTTTTGGGCAAAAAGAAAGGAATTGGTAATGTCATAGTCATAGTCGAAGGTAAATAATAATGTCAAAACGTCAGTCTTTGATATATTGTATGTAGGTGCTCCAACACAGGACACGATAGTTCTTAGTGGTACCTCTACCTTATGAATTTGGGGTAGGGAGTAAAGTTTTGGTGTAATACCATTATATGACACCCATTTTGTGAGTTCTATTTCAGTTATTTCGCCCAAAAATAATTATAAATATGATACATTATAAATGGCGAACAATGCTTCATGGCAGTTTTAGACGTACAATCTGGTCTGGAATATTGTCTATATGAGCGTTGTTTATTATATAAGATGTATTGATACAATCAGTTTAGCAGATGTCAGTAGTGTTAATGCCAATAACTAACGATTTCTGTTCTGTTCTGTTCGACACCCCAAATATTGTTCGCGACTCCCACTTTGAGAATCACTGACTTAGTGCAGTGAATGAATAAGAAGAATAATAAACTGTGAATTTAACTATTGTCTACATTTATATATAACAAAGGCTGAACGACTAGTCTTTCTGCTTTGTCCGTTATATATTTAGAGTTTTAGTTTAATTTCTATCAGTTGCTTTAAAAAACATATACAGCATCCTGCTTATTTGTAGATATTTATTGATTAAAACTACATTTATGTATTATGAAAATACTAAATTCAATTAAATAAAACACATTTTCGGCCGGTCATATGCACGTGTTCCATACAATATAATTTCTCTCTCACGTTGAACCCGAAGAACAAAAACGCCAATAAAATACTGCATAAAAACAAAAAAATTACACAAACTTTTCACGCAGGCGAATTAATAACAACCAGAATTAACTAGCAAAAATGAATACGTGTGGTTTAGAAAAACCATTAGTGTTAATTTGAGTGAATATTAATTCTTATAAAACCTTTTCGCATAATATGGGCATGCAGATGTAAACCTTTTATTAGTGTTTTTCAACGCCCTACATAAACTAGATCTGCCTCTATTTATCTATTATTTTCTCTTAATTCACTTCACTAATATTAAATTGTATGAAGCCACAAAACTTTAAAATTTAAAATTAAGTAGAATGTGTTAATTATATTTTAGAAGTAATTATAATGAAATTATATTACAAAATATTGTCGTATAGAGTTTGTTTATTGAATATATAAATTACATATTCAAAACACACTTACGGTACATACAAAGAACATGTAAATAGCGCCTATTTGCTAGTCGCTTGGAACATCCAAGCAAATTGGTATTACTGGTGGCGATTACTTTTAATTTAAATGCGTATATTTATGGAGGATGTGTCTCTAGGTTCGACTATTATGTGTTAGGTTTTATTACTATGTAGTTGAACAAAAGGAGGAAACAATTGAAAAGAGAGGTCAAGCAGAGGGCCAAAAGAAGGAATAATGCGGTGGTATCTGGAATTAGAAGAGGTTGAACTAAAGATTCGGGTGCGAAGGGCAGTTGAGCTAGGTAAGCGTGGCGATAGAGTCCTGCTGGAGTTGGTGAGCTGAATGAGAAGAGGTGCTCTATGCAGCGAAGAGCACTAACATATGCATTGATGAGGACCTGGCCTTAGCAGAAGCGAATGCTACAAACCACAATTCTCTTTTAGTTATCGAGATACAGTGAAAAATAGGGGTTCTGAAACATTTTGCTAAAATCTAAACTAAGCCAGATATCGTTTTTTTTTCATGTTGCATGTTGCTTAGCTAGCAACGTAATAGAAGTAAACTAAGCCCAAAAAAATAAATTTAGTTGTATGTCATTTTACGTTCCGAAAATTCTTAGGTATTTAATCTTTAATAACTTTTGAACAAACCAATATAATCACTTCTGGTTTGCAGGAATGTGTTTCCTTTTTTATTTCCTTTAAAATGAGTTGATTTTGATCGGGATTGCAATCTAAAAGAGCTAAGTAGTTCCTACCACACGACACTCCAAAGTTTGAGAAATTCTAAACCATTCTATAATATCGTGTTTATGATACTGTACATAAGCATGAACATTTTTGAAAAAAGAAACTCACTTAATCAAATAATACAGCACACTATCCAGGGACTTTTGTCTTTTCTATGTATATTTATATGTATGTGTAGGATATCATTATGTATTGGTTTTCTGATGATTGCTATGCCTAAAGCCCGTATGACATTGTCTAGTTTCTTATATCGTTTTCGATATGGTTTTCGATACAGACACAAACTACATAGTGTCAAACACACATGTTGAAAACTATATAGGAATCGATGTAGAAATACGATGAAACATCATTTTCTTACATCGTTTCTGCGCGTTGGGTGCGCAGAACTATAAATTAGGGAGTTAACCGGCCGGCGGCGATAATGGCGTCGACCGGGACGCTAGTGGAACAATACCCACTAGATTCCAATTTGTACGACGTTAAATCATGGCAATATGAAAATAAACAATCCCGCCAATAATTTCAAATAATTCAACCAATCACGACTCGTGCCTCATCTATTTTTTGATATAAGAAACAACATAATGTCATAAAAGTGTGAGAGTTATTGTACAGTAAGCCGATACTTACAAGCTTGAGATTGCGGAAACTAGCAAGAGCCTTCGACCTCAGTGGAACACATACCACGTGGGTCATACAAAAGTTAAACATGGACAGTATAATACAATTAAAAGATTGTTATAAATAGAATACATGTCCCACCGTACGGACACTTCACACTTAATTAGACACTTAAGTATGTCGATGTATGTCGCCCGAACCATGGCAGGGACACCAAGCTAGTCGGCAGGCGTGCAGGAGTATTTTAGTTAACGCAACGTGCTGCTAACCCACGTCCTGTTTTTTGTTGATGTTAAACATAAACACGCCGTCCGAGCCAACAGGGCATGCCAACCACAGAACGGAAACATTGAAAACCCCCAAACACATGTGAGGGACAGCGACCTCCACGTCAATCAGACACACAACCAGCGATGAATCCGAACGGGCTCTACCCACGAGGGGTGTAGCTACGGTGCAACGCGCGAAAACCAAGGGAATGACCGCGGTCGCATAATTCCGGGCATGCGATGGTAATTTTCACCGCGAATTGTGTGTCCAACCGGCGACGAAGGCTAGCAGGTTCAGCAATACCGATAGAGCTACGTAAGTATAGGGGTGACAAAGTAACGACACCCGATGGAGTGACGACAAAGAGTAGGGTATAGGGAGAAGCCCATAGGAAACCATACCTGGCTGACGGCCAGGGGGTTTGAAATTCGCTAATGTAAAGGTTGAGGCTGTCGGTGTGAGGATGTATTATGTAAAAATATATAAACTAAGTGAAATGTATGAGAGTGTAAACACTACTGTGGAGAAAATGTATGTATCGTGTCAATACAAAGGTTAGGTCAAACAAAACTAAAGCCATGCTGTCAGTGTCAAGCCCGACCGGTAAGTGACCAAAACTATAGCTAACGGGTATCACGGGGTTCACAGGGCATCCTTGCTGATAAGGATGGTAAAACATGGAGGAGCGAACTCCATAGTAGCAATTGCGGATAAGGGTGCTGTCACTGTTGTCATGTCCATGAATGATTACCATACAAAGGTTTTTGATATGCTTGGGGATCCCAATACGTACACTCTTCTGAGCCATGATCCTACTTCTGGGTTCCAGAGAAGGAATAACGAGTGGGTGAAACACCTTAAGTCTAGGGGCATGATCGACCAGGTTATGGCAAAAAGACTGACCGTGTACAATTCCACCTTCCCACGGTTCATGCCTTTCCGAAGGTACACAAACCCGACGTTCCGCTACGCCCTATTGTAGCATCCATCAATACACCGAACTCAGTTATATCTAAATTTATCACAGACATCCTTACACTGGCCTTGGGCTCTCATGACATGTACGAAGTGGCCAGCTCCCTCGAATTCGCTGGCTCCTTTAACAACTTCGTCGCCCCTCCAGGGTATGTCATAGTGTCGTTTGACGTAGTGTCATTGTTTACCAACATACCGCTGGAATTGGTACTACACATTGTGACCCTCAAGTGGGACACAATCGAGCCCTTTTGCACCCTAGACCTAGACTCGCTTCTCACATCCATCAGATTGGTGTTTAACACAAGTTACTTCGCGTATAGAGAGCAATTTTACTCTCAGATCTTCGGCACGCCCATGGGCTCAGTTCTCAGTCCAATATTGAGCAAGATTGTCATGGATTACCTGTTGGATGAAGTTTGTGGGACATGTATTCTATTTATAACAATCTTTTAATTGTATTATACTGTCCATGTTTAACTTTTGTATGACCCACGTGGTATGTGTTCCACTGAGGTCGAAGGCTCTTGCTAGTTTCCGCAATCTCAAGCTTGTAAGTATCGGCTTACTGTACAATAACTCTCACACTTTTAATACTTAACTTTTGAACTTTTATTAAACTTTTAACTTTATATTATTAACCTCACTATTCATTCACTATATTGAGCTTTAAATTCATAAACTTATTATATTTTTTATATATTAGTTTGGTTTTTTAGTAAATCCTGATGAAGCTCTGGAGTCAGAGCGAAATATCGATATAAAGAGAAGAGGTTTCTTTCAGCCCTAATCGCCGCATTCCTAACAATCTCCCTCTAACTATATATATATATATATACATATATATATATATATATATATATATATATACATATATATATATATATATATATATATATATATATATATATATATACATATATATGAAACTTTGTTTATAGTAAATTAATCTTCATCAAAATGCCAATGTTTTTGTATCGATTTTATAGTGGCAAGGTTGTAACGTTTAACAAGATTAAAAAATAGGGATTATTTAAAAAACTATGCAAATTCATTAAAAATGGCATGGTCGCTAAGAAATTAATTATTTATTTTTAATAACACTGCCTGAAAATATCCATTATGAACCTGTAATCATTTTGAACTAAGACGTAAATTATTTTTCTCAGAAATTTCCTTATGTGACCTATATCATAATATACATCGCTGATCACATAAAAAGAATCCCTTTCCAAATTCGCAATAAAAAATGGGGTTGTCATTTGAAAAATGTCAATGACGTTATGCTCATTCAAAAATTGTCCAAAAAGTTGACTTTTTCATTAAAAATTGGAAATTTAAATTTAAAAATCGACGCATCCAAGCAAATTTTGTAAAAATTACAAATAAAGGTTTTATCGAATTTATTTGTTACTTAATTTCCACCCTGTACATGTGTTAAGTTTTGCAGGCGTAGACTTGTGCTACTCGCTACACGTGAAATTGCAAACTAAGCAATGGCTATCTATTATATATCTTATTTTATATAATACATATATAAAACATAATACAATCGATAGGTCCTATTTTCAGTCAATAGCTTTTATTCGACGGTTACAATCATTGTAAAGTATTTAAAAAGAAATATATTCCTAATATTACTACTATTTACATTAAGACAATACCGTTAAAATTTGGCGCCAATGATGAATAAAGTAGTCTGAGGTGCGTGCGGGTGAGATGTTGAGAGTATATTGATGTCTAGGAACTAAGACCATGGGGGAAAATGGGAGATGTTTATTGGCAAGAAATACAAGAGATAACTAATAGGAGATTGTATGCCTAGAGTTATGTGGAGTTGCAAGTACAGGGGAAATCCCCGGCTACATAATTAGGGTGGAGCAGGAGTGGAAGAGATATCGAGGAAAGTATGGATGGGTCAAGGGTACACTGCTTAAGGGGATTGCAGAAAGGTTAGTGAATGCCTAAGAGAGGGTGGTAAAGGCGTGGAACTCTCGAAGGACTGGCGTGGGAATGGAAGTGGATAAAATGGGAGGGAATATGTAAGTAATGTTAGGAGGGAGATGAGGGTTAATGTTTATAGTTTACTTTTGTTGATATTGATGTGGTAATAGGGTATGGTTATGTCAAATCTTGTTTTTATGGTAAAAAGTGAATTACACTAAAATGTGTTTAGAAAACGAAAATGGTTCACGATAAAGGAATTCACATAGGAGTATGGAACATAGCAAGAACAGAGAAGAATGGTTCAGATGAGTATTTGATTGATAATTCCAATAAAGGTCTTATTGTTTTATAGTTGGTGTGGGTCAGGACATGGTGAGGGAAAGGGGAAGGTAGACTGATGTAATATGCAAGTAAGAAGACAGAGAAAGCTTTTACTACTGTGGAGTGAAGGGGATGTTCATTATCCCAATATATAAAACGTATTAGATATTGTGGTTCTGTAGTTATTCTGGTCTATGATGTGATGATTTTAAACTGCAAACATTGCAATGGGGTTATTACTCCACGGACGTATTAGGAATTCAATAAATGCAAGGTCCCCCCTTGTCGATGTATCTTCTACCGTCAAGGCTTACAGTCCAGAGTTGTTTTTATTCTTTCACACTATAACAACTTTTCTCTTGGAAAAAATATCGCTAACAGTTGCCTGTGAGCTGCTCAGGTTGATACGGTGGGAGTGGATATTACCAAATACTCGCATCCTGAAATTAACGCCAAATTCATTTTGAAATGATACAGGCCTAATTATGTGAAGGTTCTCGTATGCCCTAACATGTCCATTCAGTATTCCAGCTCTCGTAAAGCATGGCTCGTCGGTCCAAAAAATTTTGTGCAGGAAATGTGTTTCAACTGCAACGGAATTCAGGTTCCAGTTATAGAAATAGAAACGATTTTCAGCATCCATTGAACAGATTGAAAATGGAAGGCTCTCTTGTAGTCTCTGCTTTAAGTTCGAAGAACTGTTGTCTGACTTACGTTTAAAATTCACGCTCGACTCGTGCCCATTTGTCTGTTGGCATCGAAAGGTTCAAGAATCCTATTTGCATGTTGATTTGGGGGGTAGCAGAATTTGGGGGTGTGTTTATGAAAACCCTTTCACTCTCCAAAAAGATTTGTTTTGTGAATGTTTGACACGCTGCATCTTTGTTTGGAAGCGAGTAAGAGGCATATATGCAGTGTAGTGTTGAATCAGGTCGAGGAGAATATTGTGCTAAAATACTCAACATTAAAACTGAATCACCCAGTATTATTACATTCTTATGTCTAGTCTTATAGTTTATTATAATTATAAATAAATAATAATAATGACATATTAAATTTGGCCTTATTTAAAACCAGCAGCCGTGAAAAAATATTTCGGCATGTTATTCTTAGTTTCATTTACAATAAATGTGGCATTATTACTGCCAAGTCTATGGCATGTTTCCTTAATAGAACCTTCTACCTCCTGTCTCCATATCCTCAAAATGTCTCCATTGTCTATGTATTTAGTAGGACAGTACCGTTCTTTGACTTGGATTGATTGCCGTTTAAAATTATGGAAACAAAGTCATGCGTTTATTATTTTATCAACAGTTCGTGGTGATCTACATTTTGCACTATGATATAATCTATAATTAAAGAGTGCTTTGATAATGTTTTAATTCCTTCCTGCATATGGACGCATTATTATTTCACAGGGTGAAAAAAATAATTCATTGGTATATTACTACCATGTAAGGTGTGATTTGGAGGAAAATTAGTCAGTTTATTAATTATTCTTCACCCAAAATTGATGAGCTAAAGATTCCTCCATCAGTAATTGAGCCATATAATAATAATAGGCTTTATTGTCCTACGGAAAGACAACAACAATAATTTGCAAAATGTATAAATATATATAGGTGTAAATATAAATATTAAAAAATAAATAAATTAAAAAATATAACATATAATATATAATATGTATTATAACTCGCTAACTATTAATTTTATTAATGTTTTCTGCTTTATATTGAATACATCGATATCTAGAGTTGTGGCACATTTGTTTATGTTAAGTGATTTATATTTGTCGGAGCTTTCTGTTGGTAGTTTGTTCGTGTTTCGCAATATAAAGAGGCGTTTTACATCTACTATTCATTTTTGGAATACGTAAATACAGTCCTGATAGCATGTCTGGGCAAAAGAGGGATCCGTTCAGTAGTTTATGTCCAAAGACAGTACTGGTTAATATTCTGAATTAAAATACTGAATCGCGCAAGAAGATCATCATTAGCAATGTCCCTCTCCGGATATCTTCCGTCGACATATGCCCCAATGTTCATATCCTAAATTATAGTCTGCATCACATGCAGCTATCATTACTACGCTAAACTAGCCCTTGTATATGTAATACATTGAGCCACTTTTTGCAGGTGCTATTACTCACACGTTTGCCATCAATTGCTTCCACACAATGTGGCATATTCCAGATTTTCCAGAAATCCACAGCAATCTTTTTCAATTCTGCTTCAGTTGGTACTAACAACACAATTGGGGCAATATATCCCGCAATACTGTCAAAACCTCCTGTACTACTATGCAGACAGTTGATTTCCCAATGTGATAGCTGGTTGCAATTGAAAGAAGGAAATATGGCATAGTTTAATTCTGCAAAAGATTTAAGTTACATAGATTTAATGGTTTTCTCATACTCTTCTTTTTTTAGTTAGGTTCCACAATTGTCAATTAATGATGTAATAATGCCGGCGTTTAGTGTTTTACTCCCCACATCGAGTTTGAGACCGTTTACACTTACGGGTAAAAGTGGATCTTTTTTTAATAATAAAAATTACGCTGTACAATATCGTTTTTAAGAGAAGTGCCAATGTCATCATATCCAGAAATTATATTATTATAACAGCAGAAACTACTTTATCGTAATAATCTAGTCTCTAATAATACATTTATTTGTTACACGTCCTGCAGAGTAACTAACAGTCGTCCTAGTTCTCGCAGTTTATTGCCAACTAGATTTGTTATGTGTGGCCTTTTGTGTTCGCTCAAATAATCCTGTGTGTATTGACAGACAATTGAATCTTTGCATTTAAGGATATTCTATCGGCATGCATTGTGCTAAAAATATCAGTATTCAGCCGTATACGATTTCAAGCGTCAATTACTTTGCTAGATTCGCCAAGAAACTTACTAAACTTTCTAGTTTCAATTATAATACACGTTTTGTACTTCTATTCGAAATATTCAAAATAGATCTGAAGTGTGAGTCATATTACGTGAGCGATATTCAGCTCGTTCAATGACCAACATAAAACATTTACGTGTTCTTTGGAAGTTATCAGCAGTTGTTTATTGGTAGGGTTTTTTAACCACCCCTACCCCTTTTTTCCTGATAGAAGGAAACTTCTAAAGACGCCCACGCTCTTACAGTTGATCATGGGTAGTGTCGGATTCACCCTCCATTCTGTTGGGGCGATTAAACCCCCTCGCTGCCCTTACCTAGGGTTTGGATCCCAGGATGTCAGGGTTGTTTGTCGCCTGCCTATTGTTCTGGTTGTGGTTGCTGGTACTACAGGCCACTACGGTCTACGGTCTCTCGAGAGGGGTATACTAATGTCCGGTATTTACCAGCGAGGCGCAATGAACTTAAATGTTACCAAACTTACACTCGTTATGTCTTAAGATAAGCTGAAGTATCCCCTTTTCAGAGAGCATTGGTTCATAATTTTCAATCGTTAATTGAATTTGCAAGCGCGGCCATAATTCTGCATCGAGGTTTATGAACTTTACATAGCACAAAATTTGCACAGGGCAAATGCTAGTCATTTCAGATTGCCGATTATGACAAAAACATTCAGTATCTAGTGACCAACAGTCAAGATGAATATAGGTGTCAGCGTTTGCGACCGCGGCGAGGACGGTTGTGATTGTGCCGTGGGCGTTTGTGCTACACAATATTCTTGTGTAGCAGAAACACCATTAGAACGTAATCAATGTCCTTAGTATTACTTGATATGTCCGTTCCATGCAGCATTCATGTTATAATTCTGTGCTATAAATAGATGCACCCAACAGAACAAAATAAACCTAGGAATGTGCGCAATCGCACGAACCCACCTGTCTATCAATTCTCCAGCAAATAAAAATATCTGGTGTGGGCACCACATGACTTTCCGAATTACATGACATATTTAATTTTGTATAACATTTTCGTTATTTTCAACAAATACTTCGTGCTTTGTTAAAATTTTCTGAGATTTGACTATTTTCGAAATTTTTGATGTTTTTGACTTTTGTGACACTTTTTTTGACTTTTGTGACACTTTTTTTTACTTTTTGATTTTTTGTAAGTTTTTTTGTTTTTTTTTGGCGTTTTTTTTTGACATTTTAGACAACTGGCCCTACGGCCGGAAGAAGCCGCCCAGGCTACGGCGGCGACCCTCGCCTCGGCGGCCATCCTCGCCTCGGCGGCCACTCTGGCCTCCAACCTGGCAACCGCGGCCTCGACGACCAGCCTCGACCTGGCCGGTGGAGGCGGCATTGGAATTACCACCTGGGTGTCGCCGTGACCTTGGGGATCGCCACCCCGACTTGGTAAGCCTCCTGATACTACAATATTAAAATGTATATTATTACTAAATTATAGTGTTGAGCATGTTTAAAATTAGTACAAGTGCTTGCTTTTAATGTCTTGCATATTAAAAAAGAACACTTCGTGATTTGTTAAAATTTCGACCTATAATAATCAATATATTTATAAAAAAAAAAAATCAACAACTGGCCCTACGGCCGGAAGAAGCCGCCCAGGCTACGGCGGCGAACCTCGCCTCGGCGGCCACTCTGACCTCCACCCTGGCAGCCGCGGCCTCGACGGCCAGCCTCGACCTGGCCGGTGGAGGCGGAATTGGAATTTCCTCCTGTGTGTCGCCGTGACCTTGGGGATCGCCGCCCCGACTTGGTAAGCCGCCGCGAGCTGGGAAGCCGCCGCGAGCTGGGAAGCCGCCGCGAGCTGGGAAGCCGCCGCGAGCTGGGGAACCGCCGCGAGCTGAGGAACTGCCGCGAGCTGGGGAACCGCAACGAGATGAGGAACCGCCGCGAGCTGGGGAGCAGCTAAGTGCTGGAGATGGCGTCGTCTGCTCGCGGGCCACAGCACCCGCTTCGGCCCGCTCCCGACGCCACTGTCGGTAGAGGCGCCAATCTTCGTTGGAGGACCCTCCTCTCCTTCGTCGATAATTCCGCCCCGAACTACTACCCTCCTGATACTACAATATTAAATTGTATATTATTACTAAATTATAGTGTTGAGCATGTTTAAAATTAGTACAATTGCTTTTTTTTTTTAAAGTACACTTCGTGCTTTGTTAAAATTTCGACCTGGCCGGTGGAGGCGGCATTGGAATTGCCACCTGGGTGTCGCCGTGCTCTTGGGGATCGCCGCCGCGACTTGGGTAGCCGCCCCGACTTGGTAAGCCGCCGCGAGCTGGGAAGCCGCCGCGAGATGGGAAGCCGCCGCGAGCTGGGGAACCGCCGCGAGCTGAGGAATAAACGAGTACAAACTACCAATCACTATATTTATAAAAAAAATAAATCAACAACTGGCCCTACGGCCGGAAGAAGCCGCTCAGGCTACGGCGGCGACCCTAGCCTCGGCGGCCATCCTCGCCTCGGCGGCCATCCTCGCATCGGCGGCCACCCTGGCCTCCACCCTGGCAGCCGCGGCCTCGACGGCCAGCCTCGACCTGGCCGGTGGAGGCGGCATTGGAATTGCCACCTGGGTGTCGCCGTGACCTTGGGGATCGCCGCCCCGACTTGGTAAGCCGCCGCGAGCTGGGAAGCCGCTCTTCGCCGCGAGCTGAGGAATAAACGAGTACAAACTACCAATCAATATATTTATAAAAAAAAAAAATCAACAACTGTCCCTACGGCCGGAAGAAGCCGCCCTGGCTACGGCGGCGACCCTCACCTCGGCGGCCATCCTCGCCTCGGCGGCCACTCTGGCCTCCACCCTGGCAGCCGCGGCCTCGACGGCCAGCTTCGACCTGGCCGGTGGAGGCGGCATTGGAATTGCCACCTGGGTGTCGCCGTGACCTTGGGGATCGCCGCCCCGACTTTAATGTCTTACATATTAAAAAATAACACTTCGTGCTTTGTTATAATTTCGACCTGGCCGGTGGAGGCGGCATTGGAATTGCCACCTGGGTGTCGCCGTGACCTTGGGGATCGCCGCCGCGACTTGGGTAGCCGCCCCGACTTGGTAAGCCACCGCGAGCTGGGAAGTCGCCGCGAGCTGGGGTACCGCCGCGAGCTGAGGAATAAACGAGTTCAAACTACCAATCAATATATTTATAAAAAAAAAAAAAACAACAACTGTCCCTACGGCCGGAAGAAGCCGCCCAGGCTACAGCGGCGACCCTCGCCTCGGCGGCCACTCTGGCCTCCACCCTGGCAACCGCGGCCTCGACGGCCAGCCTCGTCCTGGCCGGTGGAGGCGGCATTGGAATTGCCACCTGGGTGTCGCCGTGACCTTGGGGATCGCCGCCCCGACTTGGTATGCCGCCGCGAGCTGGGAAGCCGCCGCGAGCTGGGGAACCGCCGCGAGATGAGGAACCGCCGCGAGCTGGGGAGCCGCTAAGTGCTGGAGATGGCGTCGTCTGCTCGCGGGCCACAGCACCCGCGTCGGCCCGCTCCCGACGCCACTGTCGGAAGGGGCGTCAATCTTCGTTGGAGGACCCTCCTCTCCTTCGTCGATAATTCCGCCCCGAACTACTACCCTCCTAATACTACAATATTAAAATGTATATTATTACTAAATTATAGTGTTGAGCATGTTTAAAATTAGTACAATTGCTTGCTTTTAATGTCTTGCATATTAAAAAAGAACACTTCGTGCTTTGTTATAATTTCGACCTGGCCGGTGGAGGCGGCATTGGTATTGCCACCTGGGTGTCGTCGTGACCTTGGGGATCGCCGCCGCGACTTGGGTAGCCGCCCCGACTTGGTAAGCCGCCGCGAGCTGGGAAGCCGCCGCGAGCTGGGGAACCGCCGCGAGCTGGGGAACCGCCGCGAGCTGAGGAATAAACGAGTACAAACTACCAATCAATAAATTTATAAAAAAAAAATAAATCAACAACTGTCCCTACGGCCGGAAGAAGCCGCCCAGGCTACGGCGGCGACCCTCGCCTCGGCGGCCATCCTCGCCTCGGCGGCCACTCTGGCCTCCACCCTGGCAGCCGCGGCCTCGACCTGGCCGGTGGAGGCGGAATTGGAATTGCCGCCCCGACTTGGTAAGCCGCCGCGAGCTGGGAAGCCGCCGCGAGCTGGGGAACCGCCGCGAGCTGAGGAATAAACGAGTACAAACTACCAATCAATATATTTATAAAAAAAAAAATCAACAACTGTCCCTACTGCCGGAAGAAGCCGCCCTGGCTACGGCGGCGACCCTCGCCTCGGCGGCCATCCTCGCCTCGGCGGCCATCCTCGCCTCGGCGGCCATCCTCGCCTCGGCGGCCACTCTGGCCTCCACCCTGGCAGCCGCGGCCTCGACGGCCAGCTTCGACCTGGCCGGTGGAGGCGGCATTGGAATTGCCACCTGGGTGTCGCCGCCCCGACTTGGTAAGCCGCCGCGGGCTGGGAAGCCGCCGCGGGCTGGGAAGCCGCCGCGGGCTGGGAAGCCGCCGCGAGCTGGGGTACCGCCGCGAGCTGAGGAATAAACGAGTACAAACTACCAATCAATAAATTTATAAAAAAAAAAAAATCAACAACTGTCCCTACGGCCGGAAGAAGCCGCCCAGGCTACGGCGGCGACCCTCGCCTCGGCGGCCATCCTCGCCTCGGCGGCCACTCTGGCCTCCCTCCACCCTGGCAGCCGCGGCCTCGACGGCCAGCCTCGACCTGGCCGGTGGAGGCGGCATTGGAATTGCCACCTGGGTGTCGCCGTGACCTTGGAGATCGCCGCCCCGACTTGGTAAGCCACCGCGAGCTGGGAAGCCGCCGCGAGCTGGGGAGCCGCCGCGAGCTGAGGAACCGCCGCGAGCTGGGGAACCGCCGCGAGCTGAGGAACCGCCGCGAGCTGGGGAGCCGCTAAGTGCTGGAGATGGCGTTGTCTGCTCGCGGGCCACAGCACCCGCTTCGGCCCGCTCCCGACGCCACTGTCGGAAGAGGCGCCAATCTTCGTTGGAGGACCCTCCTCTCCTTCGTCGATAATTCCGCCCCGAACTACTACCCTCCTGATACTACAATATTAAAATGTATATTATTTCTAAATTATAGTGTTGAGCATGTTTAAAATTAGTACAATTGACCTGGCCGGTGGAGGCGGCATTGGTATTGCCACCTGGGTGTCGCCGTGACCTTGGGGATCGCCGCCGCGACTTGGGTAGCCGCCCCGACTTGGTAAGCCGCCGCGAGCTGGGAAGCCGCCGCGAGCTGGGGAACCGCCGCGAGCTGAGGAATAAACGAGTACAAACTATATATTTATAAATCAACAACTGTCCCTACGGCCGGAAGAAGCCGCCCTGGCTACGGCGGCGACCCTCGCCTCGGCGGCCATCCTCGCCTCGGCAGCCACCTCCTAATACTACAATATTAAAATGTATATTATTACTAAATTATAGTGTTGAGCATGTTTAAAATTAGTACAATTGCTTGCTTTTAATGTCTTGCATATTAAAAAAGAACACTTCGTGCTTTGTTACAATTTCGACCTGGCCGGTGGAGGCGGCATTGGTATTGCCACCTGGGTGTTGCCGTGACCTTGGGGATCGCCGCTGCGACTTGGGTAGCCGCCCCGACTGGGGAACCGCCGCGAGCTGAGGAATAAACGAGTACAAACTACCAATCAATAAATTTATAAAAAAAATAAATCAACAACTGTCCCTACGGCCGGAAGAAGCCGCCCAGGCTTCGGCGGTCATCCTCGCCTCGGCGGCCACTCTGGCCTCCACCCTGGCAGCCGCGGCCTCGACGGCCAGCCTCGACCTGGCCGGTGGAGGCGGCATTGGAATTGCCACCTAGGTGTCGCCGTGACCTTGGGGATCGCCGCCCCGACTTGGTAAGCCGCCGCGGGCTGGGAAGCCGCCGCGGGCTGGGAAGCCGCCGCGAGCTGGGGTACCGCCGCGAGCTGAGGAATAAACGAGTACAAACTACCAATCAATAAATTTATAAAAAAAATAAATCAACAACTGTCCCTACGGCCGGAAGAAGCCGCCCAGGCTACGGCGGCGACCCTCGCCTCGGCGGCCATCCTCCTCCATATTAAAAAATAACACTTCGTGCTTTGTTATAATTTCGACCTGGCCGGTGGAGGCGGCATTGGAATTGCCACCTGGGTGTCTCCGTGACCTTGGGGATCGCCGCCGCGACTTGGGTAGCCGCCCCGACTTGGTAAGCCACCGCGAGCTGGGAAGCCGCCGGGAGCTGGGGTACCGCCGCGAGCTGAGGAATAAACGAGTACAAACTACCAATCAATATATTTATAAAAAAATAAATCAACAACTGGCCTTACGGCCGCAAGAAGCCGCCCAGGCTACAGCGGCGACCCTCGCCTCGGCGGCCATCCTCGCCTCGGCGGCCACTCTGGCCTCCACCCTGGTAACCGCGGCCTCGACGGCCAGCCTCGACCTGGCCGGTGTAGGCGGCATTGGAATTGCCACCTGGATGTCGCCGTGACCTTGGGGATCGCCGCCCCGACTTGGTAGGCCGCCGCGAGCTGGGAAGCCGCCGCGAGCTGGGGAACCGCCGCGAGATGAGGAACCGCCGCGAGCTGAGGAACCGCCGCGAGCTGAGGAACCGCCACGAGCTGTGAACCGCCGCGAGCTGGGGAGCCGCTAAGTGCTGGAGATGGCGTCGTCTGCTCGAGGGCCACAGCACCCGCTTCGGCCCGCTCCCGACGCCACTGTCGGAAGAGGCGCCAATCTTCGTTGGAGGACCCTCCTCTCCTTCGTCGATAATTCCGCCCCGAACTACTACCCTCCTAATACTACAATATTAAAATGTATATTATTACTAAATTATAGTGTTGAGCATGTTTAAAATTAGTACAATTGCTTGCTTTTAATGTCTTGCATATTAAAAAGAACACTTCGTGCTTTGTTACAATTTCGACCTGGCCGGTGGAGGCGGCATTGGTATTGCCACCTGGGTGTTGCCGTGACCTTGGGGATCGCCGCTGCGACTTGGGTAGCCGCCCCGACTGGGGAACCGCCGCGAGCTGAGGAATAAACGAGTACAAACTACCAATCAATAAATTTATAAAAAAAATAAATCAACAACTGTCCCTACGGCCGGAAGAAGCCGCCCAGGCTTCGGCGGTCATCCTCGCCTCGGCGGCCACTCTGGCCTCCACCCTGGCAGCCGCGGCCTCGACGGCCAGCCTCGACCTGGCCGGTGGAGGCGGCATTGGAATTGCCACCTAGGTGTCGCCGTGACCTTGGGGATCGCCGCCCCGACTTGGTAAGCCGCCGCGGGCTGGGAAGCCGCCGCGGGCTGGGAAGCCGCCGCGAGCTGGGGTACCGCCGCGAGCTGAGGAATAAACGAGTACAAACTACCAATCAATAAATTTATAAAAAAAATAAATCAACAACTGTCCCTACGGCCGGAAGAAGCCGCCCAGGCTACGGCGGCGACCCTCGCCTCGGCGGCCATCCTCCTCCATATTAAAAAATAACACTTCGTGCTTTGTTATAATTTCGACCTGGCCGGTGGAGGCGGCATTGGAATTGCCACCTGGGTGTCTCCGTGACCTTGGGGATCGCCGCCGCGACTTGGGTAGCCGCCCCGACTTGGTAAGCCACCTCGAGCTGGGAAGCCGCCGGGAGCTGAGGAATAAACGAGTACAAACTACCAATCAATATATTTATAAAAAAATAAATCAACAACTGGCCTTACGGCCGCAAGAAGCCGCCCAGGCTACAGGGGCGACCCTCGCCTCGGCGGCCATCCTCGCCTCGGCGGCCACTCTGGCCTCCACCCTGGTAACCGCGGCCTCGACGGCCAGCCTCGACCTGGCCGGTGTAGGCGGCATTGGAATTGCCACCTGGATGTCGCCGTGACCTTGGGGATCGCCGCCCCGACTTGGTAGGCCGCCGCGAGCTGGGAAGCCGCCGCGAGCTGGGGAACCGCCGCGAGCTGGGGAGCCGCCGCGAGCTGAGGAACCGCCGCGAGCTGGGAAGCCGCCGCGAGCTGGGGAACCGCCGCGAGCTGGGGAGCCGCCGCGAGCTGAGGAACCGCCGCGAGCTGGGGAACCGCCGCGAGCTGAGGAACCGCCGCGAGCTGGGGAGCCGCTAAGTGCTGGAGATGGCGTCGTCTGCTCGCGGGCCACAGCACCCGCTTCGGCCCGCTCCCGACGCCACTGTCGGAAGAGGCGCCAATCTTCGTTGGATAATTCCGCCCCGAACTACTACCCTCCTGATACTACAATATTAAAATGTATATTATTACTAAATTATAGTGTTGAGCATGTTTAAAATTAGTACATTTGCTTGCTTTTAATGTCTTGCATATTAAAAAAGAACACTTCGTGCTTTGTTATAATTTCGACCTGGCCGGTGGAGGCGGCATTGGTATAGCCACCTGGGTGTCGCCGTGACCTTGGGGATCGCCGCCGCGACTTGGGTAGCCGCCCCGACTTGGTAAGCCGCCGCGAGCTGGGAAGCCGCCGCGAGCTGGGGAACCGCCGCGAGCTGAGGAACCGCCGCGAGCTGGGGAGCCTCTAAGTGCTGGAGATGGCGTCGTCTGCTCCCGACGCCACTGTCGGAAGAGGCGCCAATCTTCGTTGGAGGACCCTCCTCTCCTTCGTCGATAATTCCGCCCCGAACTACTACCCTCCTGATACTACAATATTAAAATTTATATTATTACTAAATTATAGTGTTGAGCATGTTTAAAATTAGTACATTTGCTTGCTTTTAATGTCTTGCATATTAAAAAAGAACACTTCGTGCTTTGTTATAATTTCGACCTGGCCGGTGGAGGCGGCATTGGTATTGCCACCTGGGTGTCGCCGTGACCTTGGGGATCGCCGCCGCGACTTGGGTAGCCGCCCCGACTTGGTAAGCCGCCGCGAGCTGGGAAGCCGCCGCGAGCTGGGAAGCCGCCGCGAGCTGGGGAACCGCCGCGAGCTGGGGAACCGCTGCGAGCTGAGGAATAAACGAGTACAAACTACCAATCAATAAATTTATAAAAAAAAAAAATCAACAACTGTCCCTACGGCCGGAAGAAGCCGCCCAGGCTACGGCGGCGACCCTCGCCTCGGCGGCCATCCTCGCCTCGGCGGCCACTCTGGCCTCCACCCTGGCAGCCGCGGCCTCGACGGCCAGCCTCGGCCTGGCCGGTGGAGGCGGCATTGGAATTGCCACCTGGGTGTCGCCGTGACCTTGGGGATCGCCGCCCCGACTTGGTATGCCGCCGCGAGCTGGGAAGCCGCCGCGAGCTGGGGAACCGCCGCGAGCTGAGGAACCGTCGCGAGCTGGGGAACCGCCGCGAGCTGGGGAACCGCCGCGAGCTGGGGAGCCGCTAAGTGCTGGAGATGGCGTCGTCTGCTCGCGGGCCACAGCACCCGCTTCGGCCCGCTCCCGACGCCACTGTCGGAAGAGGCGCCAATCTTCGTTGGAGGACCCTCCTCTCCTTCGTCGATAATTCCGCCCCGAACTACTACCCTCCTGATACTACAATATTAAAATGTATATTATTTCTAAATTATAGTGTTGAGCATGTTTAAAATTAGTACAATTGACCTGGCCGGTGGAGGCGGCATTGGTATTGCCACCTGGGTGTCGCCGTGACCTTGGGGATCGCCGCCGCGACTTGGGTAGCCGCCCCGACTTGGTAAGCCGCCGCGAGCTGGGAAGCCGCCGCGAGCTGAGGAATAAACGAGTACAAACTATATATTTATAAATCAACAACTGTCCCTACGGCCGGAAGAAGCCGCCCTGGCTACGGCGGCGACCCTCGCCTCGGCGGCCATCCTCGCCTCGGCGGCCACTCTGGCCTCCACCCTGGCAGCCGCGGCCTCGACGGCCAGCTTCGACCTGGCCGGTGGAGGCGGCATTGGAATTGCCACCTGGGTGTCGCCGTGACCTTGGGGATCGCCGCCCCGACTTGGTAAGCCGCCGCGGGCTGGGGAGCCGCCGCGAGCTGGGGTACCGCCGCGAGCTGAGGAATAAACGAGTACAAACTACCAATCAATATATTTATAAAAAAAAATAAATCAACAACTGGCCCTACGGCCGGAAGAAGCCGCCCAGGCTACGGCGGCGACCCTCGCCTCGGCGGCCATCCTCGCCTCGGCGGCCACTCTGGCCTCCACCCTGGCAGCCGCGGCCTCGACGGCCAGCTTCGACCTGGCCGGTGAAGGCGGCATTGGAATTGCCACCTGGGTGTCGCCGTGACCTTGGGGATCGCCGCGCCGACTTTAATGTCTTGCATATTAAAAAATAATACTTCGTGCTTTGTTATAATTTCGACCTGGCCGGTGGAGGCGGCATTGGAATTGCCACCTGGGTGTCTCCGTGACCTTGGGGATCGCCGCCGCGACTTGGGTAGCCGCCCCGACTTGGTAAGCCACCGCGAGCTGGGAAGCCGCCGCGAGCTGGGGTACCGCCGCGAGCTGAGGAATAAACGAGTACAAACTACCAATCAATATATTTATAAAAAAATAAATCAACAACTGGCCCTACGGCCGCAAGAAGCCGCCCAGGGTACAGCGGCGACCCTCGCCTCGGCGGCCACTCTGGCCTCCACCCTGGTAACCGCGGCCTCGACGGCCAGCCTCGACCTGGCCGGTGTAGGCGGCATTGGAATTGCCACCTGGATGTCGCCGTGACCTTGGGGATCGCCGCCCCGACTTGGTAGGCCGCCGCGAGCTGGGAAGCCGCCGCGAGCTGGGGAACCGCCGCGAGATGAGGAACCGCCGCGAGCTGAGGAACCGCCGCGAGCTGAGGAACCGCCACGAGCTGTGAACCGCCGCGAGCTGGGGAGCCGCTAAGTGCTGGAGATGGCGTCGTCTGCTCGAGGGCTACAGCACCCGCTTCGGCCCGCTCCCGACGCCACTGTCGGAAGAGGCGCCAATCTTCGTTGGAGGACCCTCCTCTCCTTCGTCGATAATTCCGCCCCGAACTACTACCCTCCTAATACTACAATATTAAAATGTATATTATTACTAAATTATAGTGTTGAGCATGTTTAAAATTAGTACAATTGCTTGCTTTTAATGTCTTGCATATTAAAAAAGAACACTTCGTGCTTTGTTACAATTTCGACCTGGCCGGTGGAGGCGGCATTGGTATTGCCACCTGGGTGTTGCCGTGACCTTGGGGATCGCCGCTGCGACTTGGGTAGCCGCCCCGACTGGGGAACCGCCGCGAGCTGAGGAATAAACGAGTACAAACTACCAATCAATAAATTTATAAAAAAAATAAATCAACAACTGTCCCTACGGCCGGAAGAAGCCGCCCAGGCTTCGGCGGTCATCCTCGCCTCGGTGGCCACTCTGGCCTCCACCCTGGCAGCCGCGGCCTCGACGGCCAGCCTCGACCTGGCCGGTGGAGGCGGCATTGGAATTGCCACCTAGGTGTCGCCGTGACCTTGGGGATCGCCGCCCCGACTTGGTAAGCCGCCGCGAGCTGGGAAGCCGCCACGAGCTGGGGAACCGCCGCGAACTGAGGAACCGCCGCGAGCTGGGGAACCGCCGCGAGCTGAGGAACCGCCGCGAGCTGGGGAGCCGCTAAGTGCTGGTGATGGCGTCGTCTGCTCGCGGGCCACAGCACCCGCTTCGGCCCGCTCCCGACGCCACTGTCGGAAGAGGCGCCAATCTTCGTTGGAGGACCCTCCTCGCCTTCGTCGATAATTCCGCCCCGAACTACTACCCTACTGATACTACAATATTAAAATGTATATTATTTCTAAATTATAGTGCTGAGCATGTTTAAAATTAGTACAATTGCTTGCTTTTAATGTCTTGCATATTAAAAAAGAACACTTCGTGCTTTGTTAAAATTTCGATCTGGCCGGTGGAGGCGGCATTGGAATTGCCACCTGGGTGTCGTCGTGACCTTGGGGATCGCCGCCGCGACTTGGGTAGCCGCCCCGACTTGGTAAGCCGCCGCGAGCTGGGGAACCGCCGCCAGCTGAGGAACCGCCGCGAGCTGGGGAGCCTCTAAGTGCTGGAGATGGCGTCGTCTGCTCCCGACGCCACTGTCGGAAGAGGCGCCAATCTTCGTTGGAGGACCCTCCTCTCCTTCGTCGATAATTCCGCCCCGAACTACTACCCTCCTGATACTACAATATTAAAATGTATATTATTACTATATTATAGTGTTGAGCATGTTTAAATTTAGTACAATTGCTTGCTTTTAATGTCTTGCATATTAAAATAGAACCATTCCTGCAAATGTATTAGCTCTAGCAAATTATGAAGTAATTTGAATAAATGCTTTAATGACCAACACATTGTCGCAAATTGGTATTATTTGTGAAAAAGTTATGTTCACGTGCAATTTTTATTTAATGACCACGATGACCACGTGGTATTTTATTATTGTTAATTAACGATATCTGCTAATATCTCTTTATGGAGAAGGACTGAACATAATTATAGAACAATGCATAAATGTATTATATGAAATTGTACTTACAATATTGCAATGGGTGTAACAGTGCTTCGGCATGTTGACTGTGACTAGTGGCGAGATTGTGCCGGTACGCATCGCAGGGAAAAAATTGCAGCAGAGTTGCCGGTAAACTTAAATAATGGTATTTAATTCTACCAATTACAAGTTGCCGGTTTGTTATAATAATCTCTTCAACATGAAGAAATATTTAAAATTAGACTCTAGAAAATAGTTGTTATGTATATCAGTTCTAATTTAATTGGGTCTTTCTAAACAGACGAGTAAATCCGACAACGCAGCGTTCGCACAATCGCAAAAAAACATTGCATTGCTAGCTGGGAATAAGGCGAAAAAATACACATCATGCTATACACAGGCGTCTCTCGTATATACTACGATAATAAAAAAGTTTCTTGTAAACTTTTTGATTTTGCATTTCTCGAGAAAAAGTTACTCTTTGAAACAAGTTTTACTTTATCTGAAAAGTCTTTGGGCATACTCAGAATGCCGATATAATGTACAGGGTGGTCAAAAATTATACAAACGTGAATTTGTTCTAAGAGTAAAATACTATCTATTTATAACGAAAAGACTGATATATTATTATTATTGATGAGAGGCTAAAATCAGCTATATGGATTACATACTTGCCTTAGACTTATGTTTTAGATAATATTTAGCTGGAAATGATTATATGTTTGGGAATAACAAGCGAACATACAAAGTGATATTTTATACATATTTATTATAAAATAACATGGTTACGCACTGTGTGATACTTGTAATTGATAAATAACCAACTCCAGTAGCTAAAAATCTACTAAAGGAAGTATATCTTAGTTTAATTCTGTCAACAGATGTATGTAATCATTTCTACCTCAGAGTAATTGCCAGTCACTATGATGGAATGGTTTTCTTATGCTCTTCTTATTTAAGTTAGCCCACAATTATGATGATAGAACAATGCCGGCGTCATTCTCGTGTAGCCGAGTTCAAGTGATCTTCTAAATTCTCCTTTTTCTCCCTATCTCTATTTATAGACCTAACCCACCAACGTCTTTATTTGTTTTAGATGGGGTTTTCACTTACTTCTCAGCAATAACTGTAGCAAAAGCGCGGTTTCTTCCTCCGAAATGTCAGACATTACAAATTGTCAAAACAGGGTTATGTTGTCACTTTGCCCCTGGTTACTCGCATGCGCAATTATTATGTTTGTACATAAAAATAATGTTCATTGTGAACTACCTACTCTTAACTATCGTTAAGTAAGCTTTATGCGTTATGTACTTCGAATGCTTATGTTCATTGTGTACAAGTACTTACACGTCCCCCTTCGCTAAAAAAAATATTGCTTGCAAAGTATCTCCGGCCCACGGACACCAGCCGTAGCTCAGCAACACCCGTACTCGTGGCTGGACTTGATCACCAATTCTGTGGAAGTAGAGGGGCCAAGACAGCTTCTTCTTAACACATTTTGGGCGGGTAGTCTATCAGACGCAACTTAATTGCTTAGCGGGCACAATTTACTTGGGAAAGAAAAATATGCGCACTTAAAATTAAGTAACGAATTCAAAAGTAATGATTAAATTTTAATAAAATTTGCTAATATACTAAGTACAACTTTTAATAATAATTAAACGTATCTGTTTATTTTATTAAAAAAGTAAAACTATATTGATAAATTTACATTTTAAACTAATATCTATTATTTAATTGTCTTACTGTAATTTAAAATTATGTAACCCACCCACTAATATTTCTGAGTGTGGTATTTAAAAAAACAGTCTCCCTTATGAAGAGACACTTACAACCACAACTACACTGCTCCATCTCGCTAACAGATGACGGTTTTCATCCGTACTCGAATACACTAATCCGCCTCGCCTTGAGTTGGTGTAATTAATTCTCAATGTTCAATTTGGCGTAATATTTTATACCATAATATCCAATACAGATTGTCTCGTGCCGCGGCGCAGTTATATGTTTCTCCGATGACCCTTCCAATGAATCAAAACGATTATTCATTTCCTGTACACATTCTGTATTTTCAGAAGAAAAATATATCAGTTAATTTACAATGATGACTGACTAATTTAGGTAATTCTCTGTTTGCTTCTACTCTAAAATATAATGTATCAATATATTCAAATTTTGCCATAATTTGATCTTTATACATGATGTTATAGGTGAGTATACAGTTTCTAGTAGATTTTAATAAATGAGGAACATCTAAAATTGTAACTTCTTGGCCATTGACCTCAAAAGTAAAGGTACCAGGTATTTTTTCCCCGGGCGTGGTCGCTGCAAGCTGCCGAGTCGAGTGGCCTCTCTGTAAACCAGGACACGGCGGGGTCTCGTCTCCGAATTTCATGCGTCGTGCCCTGTTGTCTGCGTTTAATTTATTATAAATAGAATTGCCATTACATAGTCATAAAAAGTAGTCGAAACCTGTGAGCGTGGTGTCCGTGGGTTATTAGCATTAAAATCTGGTAATGCTAATGCCAGTTTTCTGTCGGAAGCATCGCTGGGGAGTGTTATGAAAACATTTACATGTACATGTAAAGAAAGTAACAGAACAAAGGAAAGAAAACAATGACAGGTTAATGATAACATTCATAACTAAAGAATTAAAATCTAACTAAAATTCCTAAGCTTCCCATGGTTGCCGTGTTCGCACTTGCGTGGATGACCGGTATCGGGTTTCCGCACTAATGCGCGGCAAGCGGATGGGCTCTTGTCGTACGACCACCTCGGCACTAAACACTTGCGAGTCGCGCACTAATGGTTGTTTCACGATCGTGCCTGCAGTTCCGTGCCTAGCGCCTCTTCCGAGTCCACGTCTCTGTGGGGTCCATGCCTCGCATGCCAGCAGGGTAGTGTCTGCACGCTGAGGCAACCTTGCCTAATACGATGGCGGTAGCTGCCGAAGCAGTCATAGCTGGTAAGCAGTTGAGTTAGTTCGTAAGAGCAATGCCCATGCGCTCGTTCCAGCCAAGGGCCTAAGTCGGGGATGAGGATTCTTCTCCAGACCCCTTTTCGACTGTCGTTCCATCTGTCCTGCCACTTGGTTATTGTGTTTGCTCTTGCCGCCCTCCTTGCTGGGGCGGTAGATCGCTACTCGTTCTTTTAAGCAGTAGGTCGACCGGTGGCGTTGTGGCTAGCACTTCCACGGTATCAGTGGCCACCGTTCGGTAGGCCCCCGCAATCCTCAGGTTTCCCTGTCTAAGGGCTGATCGCAGTTTGTCCCAGTTTCGTAGGGATTTTAGGCAGTCGCCCCATACCGGGGCTGCGTAGAGCATTCGGGAGACGCCTACTCCCGAAAAAAGTCGACGCGTTTTTGGCAGCAGTTAGGCAAATTTGAACTTGTGCATACTTGAGATACTGCAGCTATATTTGATGGAGACTGGTCAGTTGCAACAACTTTTAATTTAATTTGCTGCATTTCAGATATTGCTCTGCATAGTTAAATTTTATGTTATTGTTGAAATACCATTTGCTATAAGGTAATATGCAATTACCTGTTTCCAGGAACTTTTGATTCCCTGCATCATAAAAAGTAATGCATGTTTTTATTGGTCCTGCCTATATGTCGCAAATCTTCATAGCCACAATTTGTTTGTTTATTAAATTGATAATACAAACTACTACTCTAAGACATTTCATGAAATAGTAAACCACAATAGCGATCCAACTCGTCCATGTGATAAAGTTTAATTTTTTTAATATAAGTACTTAAATTAAAACCAGTTCTTAACGGAATTTTAGACAGAATATAAATGGAATAGGTAAAAATTTGACACGGACATCATCGTAATTTTTTTATTCATCTAGCTCTTTTAATACAACAGTGGAGAACATCAAAATGTTTTGCAGTAAATATTGGTATATTCTTGGGTTCCTTTTGTATATTGAGAATGCAAAAGTTTGATCTTGAATATACCATGTTTTCTTCAAAATGCTCTTTAAAGAAGAGACGAATTCAATGCAATTTGGATTTGTATTACCGATCCATAATTGGCGTATTTTTTCAACTAAAATAGGTTCTTGAATTAGTGCATAAGTAGATAATTTTGTAATGCCCGCCTTATTACAAATAGTCCAAATTTCCGGATTGAATATTTTCAAATTGCCAACTTTCTAGTTTTGGAATGATATTATACTGAAATGTTAAATGGTTGTAATTACTAGGATGTGCTGTATCAATGGTTTTCTTGAATAGACTAAAATACCGTTACAATTAAGGCTGTCAAATAATGGATCAATTTCATGACAAAATTCTGCAGTTTGAATAGCATTTGGAGGCAGAGTATTGTTACTCACTTGTGACTAGGTTGCACAAGCCACAGCAATCTCGTATATGTGATAATTTAGATTTCTGAGAGTTACCATATATAATATTTTATTATAAAATATAAAGGAATTAAATTCGAAATGACCAGAATAAATTTCAAAATTCGAACCTTTGAGTGCAGAGCCGCTAAACCATTAAAATATAATTTTTCATCTAAAAAGGCCTGCCGGCAATTGCCCCTATTTAGCAGTAATCTGACAGTCCATAAGCTGCAATGCATCTTTACAAAAAAAAACTGAAGTCGTGAGAAATATTTCTCGTTTTGCCCGCCGTATCCGTTAGGAGTCTGACCATAACGCGGATCGTCTCCAGTTCCCTGAGGAGAGTTTCTGCTGAAGCCCTCCTCACTCTTCTTTTTGCGAGTCGCTAAGAGAGAGCTCTTTGCCGGCGGTTGGCGTGTGCCAACTGTCTGGTAGTGAGCTAGCCTTCCTCTTGCCACTCTCGTCCTCATTTGAGTCCTATCGGTTGCTTTGTTAGTTTGTTAGTTAGTTTGCACCGTCCTGGCCAGATCCGTGATTAGATTGCGGTTTTTTTTAATGAATGACTAGTATGCGGGCATTAACACAAGGAGTTGTGGTGGGATGACTCCTGGGCTTAAAATGTTTAAGTAATAATATCTTCCATAGGTTCTGGCCACGACATTTTATTAGCGGAAATCTATTTGAATTGGGGTTTAGCAAATTCTGGTTATGGTTAGGCCTATTAAATTGAGGTCCTTGAAGTTGTGGTCTTGACTAGAAAAATATTTGTTGTCTCCTTGGTTTCAAATCGAATTGGATTGGTTTTTATTTACGTTGTGCTGTCGTTTACTCAAATAATTATTGTAAATATTTTATAAATAATAATTCTTCCTCCAGTACATACATTGTTTCGTCAATGTTCATTCGGTTTTTAAATGTTACTCGATGCCCAAATACTCCCATTGTAACAAATTCCTTCAACTATGTTTGTAAAGCAGTGTGATTATATAACCCGTTTTTTACCAATCTGCTCCGTTGATCCGGGTTCGTAATTTTTATTTTACTTAGTAAAACTTTTCGAACGTTTTTACATCTCATACCATAATTATATGCTATCTTATTGTGGACTGGCATTAAATTAATTAAATCTTGTACTAAATGTCTTCAGATCTTTAATCGCTAAAATGTTATATATAATAGTGCTTTCAAAGAAACCCAGTCATTTATTTCTTCCTGACATCCGAACAATTGTAAAGCCTTACCGGTTAATTTTGATTGAAATAGTTTCAATAAGTAGGTGTTGGATCCTATCAACAAATAAAAAAGCCGTATTGATTTGGTTCTCGAAATATACGCAACCACTGAGATATAATCTAAGGGTATTTGAGTTCCCATCACAATTAGGGAATACTGCTAAAGTATTAGATGTAATATCTCGAATTTAAGCCATAATTAGTATTTAATTCTTATTTAAGAGTATGGATATATTTTATGGAATTTGGCAATCAATTCCAGCACAGACTATTGAAATAGACCAATTCAGAAGAGTGTTATTCCCAATTGTTGCTCGATCCTTCCAACTGCGCCAGTTTTGGTTTCGTGCCAAAGCAATGTGTTTAAAATAACACTTATTTATTTTACAAATATAATAAAATACAATCATGATATTTAAACTTGAATAAAATAATATTTAAATTTTAAATTAACGAAAGTCCGTGCAGGCCATTAAGCGATGTGTGCGACGAGACTGTGCAGATTACTTTTGGAGTTAACGCTAGTGACGTTTCCGAACAGTCAGTTAGGTGCTGCCGCGAGCACGCACATTGGGAATTGCAGACTGACTGCCTGCTGGGGGATGCGACTTGGTTTTATGTATCTCCTTATCTTTTGGAGTGTCAGCGGTACAGGGTTCTTAACTCACTCATCACAGAAGTTGAAAATAGAAACCGTGGTTTCTAGCTCCTTGAGGTAGTGCAGCAATAAACCACTATTTTTATATGTTTCCTGTACTTTACTACCTGCCAATATTTCGCAGTTCAGTTAACTACTTCATCAGGGCTCGTCTATAATTGGTATTATACACTATGTTAAAAGAATGAAGTTTACAATAATTAAAATTTACACAAAATTTTGAGTTTTGATTTTGGTTACCACGAAAAAACAAAAACTTACAGTGTGTGTGTTAGCTGTATTAGATGTTGTATGCAACCTAACATGTCCTAGTTGTAAGGAAGGAAAGATACTCAAAAGATGGACGACCATTACTTCCTTAACCCGATGTATCCTCTAATCGTGTAGACGCCGTTCTCGTGGTAACGTTAAAAAACCTTTTTTCTATGTTATAAGCATAAAACTTACGAATTATATTGCAACTGACTAAAAGCGACGAATCAATTAAATAAAAACATAAAAATCAGTAGAAACACGTGTTGACTAGAAACGTAGGTTCTTTACATTTTATTTACATTTTTATATAAGTGTAACTAAGTAGCTAGTGTTAAAAATAAACCTGATGGAAGTAATGAAGGTCCAACGTGCAATACATTTCAATGGAATCCCACTTGAGAGTGACGATATCCAGTACGAAATCAAGAGGAATATTGGTGAACAAGGACACCACATCGAAGGATACAACGACGTTATCGGGCGGAGTTGAAAGTTGTTGAATGCACTAGCGAATTCAAAAGAGCTGGCTACATCCTAGTCTGGATGAGATTCCAAGGCAGAAGTCAGTATATCCGTTATAAACTCCGAAATACCAGAAGTAAGGGTGTGGATGGACGCCTCGATGCGGCGTAACGGTACATCGGCATTGTGTATCTTAGGAAAAGTATGGAAGCGAGGGAAAGTGGAGTTGTATACGGTTAATCGTTTTGCCATTACATCATGTATCATGTCCTTCGACTTCAGATGTTTGGTCCACTCATTATTTCTCCTCTGGAAACCGGAGGACGAATCATGGCTCAACAGTGAATAGGTATTCGCATCACCCAATATGTCAAGAAACTTCCCGAGGGGTCCTTCCAATCTCCCTGATAGTGATGCTAATCTCGAAACCAAGAACACGCCCCCTAACGTTTGTCTGAATGTGTGTACTTGTAGTTCCATTTGTCCCCCACACATGTCCGATAGGTGCTTAAAGTGGTTGTGCCCTATGTGCTTTGGTAACACTCCTTCCGCATGACAAGGAAGGAGAAAAACGCGTTAGCAGGCAGGGGTGCTTTGTCAGTTCCGTATAGCCGGTCGTTGTTGTGTTCACAGAACACCTTCCCACGTCATTACGGCTAAACAAGGTTCAGTCTTGAGCAGTGATGTATTGGTAAAATGAGAAGTAAGGGAACGCATAGTGGGAGCAAAAATATTCCTATTTTCAGCAAACTATTTTTTTCCATGTAAGTTTTTATTTTTCTTATTCTTACTATACAAAATATTAACGAACACAAAAAAAGAAATTAAAAAAAGATGAAAATCAGAAAGATATTATTATTGTGTAGTACACTTATGGTGTACTACAAAAACTCCCAAATAGAATCACACACATTTTTATCATTTGCCTCTGCTCTTTTAGTTTGCTGGTCAGTAGCGGATCAATGAGAACGCAACCAGGTTTTTACGTAGAAAATTGGATTCCAAAATTCCAAGGATGGTCCATGAAGTTTAATAAACAATAAATTTGCAACATGATTAATTAAAATGCGTGATCTTCTTTCCGTTACAATTAAATTCATGCTGCTAAAACTACGCTCGCATTCTGAAGAACTGCAGGCTATAATTTTAGAATATTTTTTTAAAGTTTCCAAATCGTCTGAAATGTTACGACCACCACAAGCCAAGTAATCTCTTAAGGCATTTAATGTTTTCCCTAAAGGTAAATTAAAGCGTTGGCAGAGAGATTCTACTTCCTTTTCTCCAAATTCCAAATTAAATTCAGATGGCCATTCGGTTGTTTCAAGGATTCGCAATTCTTTAACAATGTCGGAACTGTCGGAAGTCAAAATTCCGTCTGAATTTCAACAACTTGCTGATGTGGTGTTTAGCCTATTCCTCATATTATTAATAATGCTAATTAGGAATTGGTTTCTGTGAATAAATTTTGCCATTTTATTATCTGTTAACGTAATTGAAGATAATTGCATTATTTCACAAGCAGAAGCTGCTTCTAACGACTTCTTTCCTTTCTCAGGATATTTTAAATGTTCTAAATAAATGATTGTACGGCGAATCAATTTGTCTGCATATACTATTGAAGTTTCTCTTTTTTGTAATGCTTCTGATAGAATAGATGGCTCGAATAGAACATCATACATTAAGGCCAAATATTGTATCGATGATATTCTTTTATATAATCCATTGAACATGGATTGTTCCGTCTTAGTGCGGTTGTTGTCTTTACTCGCATTTTCGAAATGATGGCATAAAGATGACCAATTCTGCCAAACTGCTGATACAGTCCTAAAGGAGATGGCCACCCATCTGACGTTAAATATACGTCCAATACGTTTAATTTCCACACCGAGCGCAGTCGCACATGTTTCAATTTATCTTTGATTTTTCGGAGATGACTATATAAGGAGTATAACTTGTCCATAAATATTTGAAAATGATTAACCCCATTAACCTCAGAAATAGCATCTCCTACCGATAATTCGAGCCTATGGCTTAGACAATGCCATGTAATTAGATTCGGATATGTCTGTGTTAGTCTTGTTCCTACTCCAGATTTTCATAAACATAACACTGGCTCCATCGCTTGTAAATGAAATTAAATGGTGTTTTAAATAATTATCATCAAACCCATTTTTCTCCAAACATTTTAAGAGAACCTCTGTTATGGTGTTAGCTGTTTGATCCTGCAATTCAATTAAATCAAGAAACAAGAAATGAGGATCTTTCATTTTATCGGTTTCGCATTTTAAATAAATAATAAGACAGGACTTTTTACTTAAAGTGGTAGATTCATCTGTGATAATAGATAAGTTTCCTTCAACTTTTACTATTTGTTGACAAATTTTGGATTTCATTTGAATTTCTATATGATCAATTATTTCTGTAGCACTAAATCTAGATCGTAATCCGTGAGATATATTAGATCCATTCATTTCCTGAAGTTTTAATAAATCAAAATGATCAGAATATGGACGATCATGTTTAGCAACATAATAAGCAGTTCTAAAAACCTTACTGGTGCTACAAATTTCAGAATCATTCAACTTATCTACAATAATTTCAAGCTTTTGCTTGTCTGCCTTTTTTAAGATTCTTTCAGCTGTTGTATGTGAAATACCGTTTGTGAATTTTTTTTCGCAAAGAAGTTAATTGTGCAGCTTTATCCTTTCCATAAGCTGATACCTGAGTGTCACTCCATTCTTTGGAGATGTTTACCCCCTGCGTCTTTAAAGGTCCTAAATTTTGAATAGCCGAACAACTCAGACATCCTAATTTTCCGGAATCGCATTTTAGCCAAATATTTTTTTTTTCACAGCACATATCTGCAGTCCACATACTCGGCCAGTTTATTACTGGGGATTCTGCTTATTTTTGAAAAATTTCTGTTGATGTTAATGGAATATTCATTTGATTTTCCTTAGTTTCGAGCACTTGTACATTTTCTTCTTGTTGCGTTTAAAGTTTTTTTCCAAAGAAACTGTCCAAAGTGGGTTGTTTACGCTCATTTTTAATTTTTAATAGGTGATATATTTAAAATTAAACTTAAATTATTTAATTAGCAGTATAATTTATTTTTATCTTTTAAAATTTTAAATATTTATATATCTAAATTATCCTCAAAATATACTTTAATGCATTTTTTTTATGCATTAAAGTATTTAAATATCCAATGAATCCACAAAAAAATTAAAATAACGAATTTATGGCACTAAAAGCAAAAGTCACCAGGAAGACCCAATAAAATCACAAAGATCTTCTTATCACAGATAATGATGTTGGGGGAGGAAACTTCGTAAAATTTATATCTTTATGCATTTCCGAATAATCATATATTCCCTGTTTAAATCCCTTTGTATTATACCATCAACATTGTGACTAGGTATGACAACGATTATGTTACACATTGACAATGCCAATAATAATTATAAATAATATTTTAATTCAAGTAAATACCACTAAATTTTGTAACAGTAACCCCCAGTAACAGAGTACTTGTCACGAGCTGCGACTGGCTTTGTAATGAAGAATATAATATTATTCATATAATAATAAGTTACAAAAAAACTATTTACGAAATAGAAGTTACTTATGAATGCTGGGAGCAGGTTGTACTTTTTGTACTTGTACTAATACAGGATGTGGAGAGTTGTCGTGGGTGGAGCAGACTTGTGCTATTATACCAAATATTTGAATTAGTATAAAATTCAAATGCTATTTACTATTAGCCAGAATAATAATATTTGTAGTTAATCATAGAATCAATTTCAAATGTCCAAAATATGATTTTGTATTGAATTGTCAGGTATAAAAAAAACAGTTCTTCATTGCTGACTTTTAACAGAAGTAATAGGTATTACCTTAGCAACGCGCCTGGACCAATATATATATATATATATATATATATATATATATATATATATATATATATATATATATATATATATAATTGCTTTTCATAAATACCCGATTCTCTGAGGTTTTCCTATTTGTTCCAACATCTATATTCAAAAAACTATAATTATAATCAACTAGAGCCAATAAAACTATACTATTGTCATAGAATAATAAATTAAGTAGTTGTAAATGGTATTTATGGAATATAGCATATATTCAATGTATTGATCTGTCATTATAGGTGAAAGATCGCGCGTCGCGCAATTGAATACACATTTCGTGGCAACGGCCGCGAGATGCTGAGCCACCATTTGTGTAGTAGACTCTCTTACTGACCTAATTATTTTTGCAAGACGACGCCTAGTAGCAATTCGAATTAGGAAACAAATACACATTCTAGCAGGTCATGTATTTCGTCATCGGGCATGGAGACGATGCAGAGAATCGCGAGTGCCTCCTCTACTCTCAGATCATTATGAACTAAATGTAAGTCACCTGTAACCATATGTGCTCTTGTCGAGCAATCCTTAGTTTCGCCCACCATTTTTGTTGTCTTCGGGACTGCTCCTGTCTTTGGAATAAAATAAAAAGCCAGCCCCAGAAATCAAGCAGATGAATGCTTTTGTTATTGCCACAGCTTGTCCATTGGAATCTGCCATATTCCTATAAAATATTTTCAAGTTTATAGATTACTAAAATTAACCTAAATGTACTCTAATTATTATTCAGATTACTTAGTCTTGTACTATGCAAATAATAACTACCACAAATTATCTCTATAATTATCGGGTTGTCACTTTATAAAGTTGGTAATGCTGTGTGTTTACCAAACAGTATTTTTTATTGCTCGTACGAGTTGCCGCAATACACAAAAAGTTAGACGTGCAATTTTCACTGCCAATTTATTGCAAGTTGCGATTGCGCGTTCCCGTCTATCAATGTAAAACCGGCATAATGAATCTCCGCCTTTGCCCGTAAATTATTTCGGCATTTCAGTAATAAATTATGATACAAAAATAAAATAAAATATAGTCTTTATTAACATAATATTTATATCTTTCAAATAAAGAATTAAAAAATAAACTAATGGTTATGGACTAAATAAACTAAAAATATAATAATACATAATCTCTCTATTTAAAAAAATTAAATACCGGGACGACTAATACACGCGACTAACAATAATATGGCATATTATTTATAGTAATATTGCTATTGTAAATACAAAAGACATTTATGTTAAAACTACTAGTTGCTATGTAAAAATATGATTAGGCTTTTCGATGTTAAACGGCTTCTTCTTTCCGTTATGATTTGTGCAGTTTTTGAGAAAATTCTTCTCACATGCTGTTATAAAAAATCTGCTAATAGCAATTTTGTATAGTTGAGGATAAATAGCTTTCCTTTGCCTCTATAAAAGGAAACGCTGGGGTGGGTTTTCTAAAAAAATGTGGGATTCCCTGACCGTCCTAACGAAACGAGGTCTACGTGTTAATAAAACCTTAATTTCAATGCGACGCATTACCCGTACTCGAAATAAGAGAAGAACAAAATTATCTATATAAAAATAATAATAATTATAAATAAAGAATTACAATAAAAATAAATAACAATAATATTAACAAATAAATGAAAATCATATCATGTACAAACCCTTGAAATTAATCTGAATTAAATTAAATTACATGAACTTAAATTAAATTAAAAATAAAACCAAACAAAAAAGGAAAAAATAAATAAATTCAAAATGAAATCAGCTTTACGAATAAGCATGAAACATCTTTAGGGCCGGTTGTTCAATAGTCAGTTAAACTAGCTTAAACCGAGATTAACGTTAAACTCCAGGTTAACGCGTCACATGTCGTTGTTCAATACCCAGTTAGGCGTTAAACTTGGTTTATGGTCGAGTTTAACTAATCGCTCGACGCGCGCAGGTTAGTGGCTTAATTTTCGGGTTAACGGGGCAAGAACAACCTAAAAATCGTATTTAGCTGTCATACACAAAACAATAACATGGATTCGCTAACGGACGACGAAGATTTTTTGGAATTGATTAATATTGTTGATAGTGCAGGAAAACGAAAAACTATACGTACGAGACCGAATCATTCATTGAAATTTGGAATGATAATGATTTCGTGACCAGATTTCGCATAACAAAAGAAGCTGCTTTATTAATTTTTAATGAAATTTCTGACAAGATATCTTCAAAAACTCAACGGTAAGAATATTGTAAGATAGATCAATACATATAAATTACTAATCTTTTATCATTTAACAGCAACAATGCAGTTTCACCAATGACAATGCTTCTGCTGACATTACGTTTCTTTGCAAGTGGCTCTATGCTTGTAGCTGTAGGTGATTTTTGTGGAATCGACAAATCAACAGCCAGTCGTATTATATATAAAGTAACACAGGCAATAGCAAACTTACGAAGAAAATACATTAAATTTCCAAAATCTACTGAAGATATGGTCAGAGTGAGAACAGATTTTTATAGAATTTGTCGATTTCCCAATTGTATTGGAGCTGTTGATTGCACACATATTAAAATCCAATCACCAGGTGGTGATGATGCAGAGATTTTTAGGAATCGGAAAGGATTTTTTTCATTTAATGTTCAAGTTATTTGTGATGCATATTTGAGAATATTAAATGTTGTTGCTAGAGGGCCTGGATCATCACATGATTCAACAATCTTTAAAAATTCAAACATATGTGCCAAGTTTGAAAATAATGAGTTTGAAAATAGTGTAATTGTTGGTGATAGTGGCTATGGAATTAAATCATATTTGATTACACCATTAGGAAATCCAAGAACTCCAGCTGAAATTTTATTTAATGAGGCTCAAATTAGGACTAGGAATCCAATTGAGAGATGCTTTGGTGTGTGGAAGAGACGATTTCCAATTTTATCTCTTGGTATTAGACTGCACAAAGAGAAAATTCAAGCAATAGTTATTGCAACATTTTACACAACATTGCATGTAATATGAATTTAAAAGATCCTACAGTTGATCAACATGTTGAAGATGCTATAGCGTATGCAAATATGCCCCAAGATCCAAACAGAGTAGATATTGGGAGAAATGATAACAGAATTAGATATGGTTTAATAAATGATTATTTTAATAGTTTATTATAATAATAAAATAAATATAATAGTTTAAATTTTGCTTATTTTCCTATTCCAATATTCTTTTACTAAACAGTGTATTTCATTCTGTCTCCTTTGTTCCTCGCTGTGTTTTTCATTGAGTCTTCTCTGTTCCTCTTTATGCATTTCATCCAGTCGCCTCTGCTCCCTAGCAAATGTTTCTTTTAAAATATTGTGTTTTATGGCACATTCTTCAACAGTAGCTTCACTTTTTATATCTTCCATCACTATTTTGGCCTTGGCCCATTTTTTAATATGTTCCTTTATTTTTGTATTTGCCCTGGTTGTAGACATGCTGGTACCTAAAAAATATTAATAAGTTACCAAATTATATTGTGATATATTATACTTTAAATACCTTCAGTGGATATTATTTTCAATGGTGTTGAAATAGGTTGTCTCAGCATCCCTGGTGTATATGAAGACCAGCTGTTTTCCTCTGAAACTGTTACCTCCAAATTTTGATCTAAATAAAACATAGTAATATTATGTTAATAGATACACATCTTATTTTATCTTTTTCTTTGTAAGTATACAAATAATAATTGACAATAACTATTAAATAATATGTGGTAATTTAGAACAAAGTTGTATTACACAAGTTTTATTTAATAAGCAGTTATTTAGATTACAGTTTTTAATTACAACTTTGAAGACTTACCTTGACTGGTATTTTCTTCATCACATTGGACATTGTCCAGTGGCCAATTCCTACTGCAACTTGGCACACTGCTGTCAAATTCAAATTGACTTGATGTCATGGGTGTATGTAGCAAGTATTTGTACTCTAAAATATATTATGGTTTATATACAAACATTATTTAAATATCCCTCTATTACCTTCATCATTTTGTTTCTCCAAATGTACATCCTCCTTACCTGGTTGCTCCTCATGTTCATCATCTACAAGAAATAACATTAATTTAATAACATAATTAGTATAATAATATATAATAAACTTACCAATGCAATCGTCATCGAATGTGGCAGGCATACCAGAAATTTGATTCCCTAGCATTTCTTTGATGGTTTCATCATTGTTGGAAAAAATAATGGGTGCTTTTGATGGACCCCCGCCTGTGGTATTTATGTACCTTTTCTCCATTACACATTTTTTCTTTGTACTTTTTTTCATATTATCATACTTCGCAGCACTCTGAAATCTCTAAATGTGTCCCCAGATTGTGAATTAAATTCATCAGCCAATTTTAACCAAGTTTCTGCTTTTACTTTGTTGCTAACAACATCAGATTTCTTACATTCGATAATGTTTTTATATTTATTTACTAATTGAATTAGTAAGTGCTCCTCTTTGGAGTTAAAATTTGAACCTCTTGTTCTCTTGTTTGCTTTCTCCATTGTAACTATTAAAATGAAATTATAATAATGTAAGTGTATTTAGTTAAATTAAAGCATATTATTTTAATTTATAATTTTGGTGTTTGTTGAATTACTAGTTATATAAATGTATTGTACTTACCAGTTGATCGATCAAATCTACAGTTACTAGTTGAATTTTATATTAATGCCTCACTAAGTTGAGATGTCAAAGTAGAAACAAATACAGATATAAGCACAAGATCTCTTCACAACTTCCAAAAGATTACTAAAAATGATATGACGGCGTTAACATCCCTCGAAGCATTACGCTCAATATGCGTACCAGATGGGGACCAAGAAAGGGCTGGAAACGAGATGGGTGGGTTTATGGCCTGGGAAAGGCCCAAATTCTCAACTGTCCATCATATACAATACACATTAAAAAATACGCCGAACGCTTTCGACTGAATATAGTTACGTGAACCCGTCATCTAACACCCATACGGACGTTCACGGCGCGCGTCAGCGATTCCCATACACGACCGCACATCCGCTGCACTCAACATATGATCCTTTAGCATTTTTATTAATTAGGTCAATTCATTTATTCTTAGTTAGCAATTTAGTTTTATATAAAATAGTATTAGAATTATAAGGAGTTAGTTATCAACTTGTAGCGTACACATACGTTGTATAATAAAGTGTTAAAAAAAGGTCTTCCGCGACGTTCATCACAAAATTGGCGCAGTCGGTAGGATATCGTGGTCCAAATTGAAATTAGTTCACGGCATCGAGTCCGCAATATTTCAATTACTGGATCTTGGTTTCAACCATCAACACGGTATCTTCAGAACCTGTCAAAGAGACCTCAGCCTGCTACCACCATTGGACAACGCATTCGGAATCGCCCGATCCAATTGGCCCGCACCGCTGTTCCAACACTCGCAATTGATACTCCAGAGAATTCGGCTGACAAACTGTAAGGTAGTGCCAAATCCTCTGCATTTAGTCCTTAAGCAATTTTGATAATAAGTTCGATTAATGAACAATATTGATATTGATAATTTATAAGACCAGAAAATTAAAAATCGAAAAAATGACTAACACCGTAGATTACACGCTGTTAAAACTTAACATAGAAACAATACCAACTTTCGACGGCAATAACGAAATGACAGACATTTTTATTGCTCGTTGCAAGGCGGTACTATCAGAATATCGCACATTAAATAATGATCAATTAAATAAATATTTGCTAAAAGCCATAATTGGAAAGTTACGAGACCGAGCCCTTATAGCTATTGGCTCACGTACAGAACTAAAAACATGGCCTGAAATAAAAAAATAGTATTAAGCAAAGATTTGGTGACTTGAGAAACTACGATTGTCTTGTGCAAGATTTAATTAATTTAAGACAAAGTAGAAACGAAAAACCACTCGATTTTGCCGAGAGAATTCAACTCGCTCGTAGTAGACTAGCTTCAAAAATTAATGTCTACCAGCACAAGAAACACTTTCACCAACCGACCAAACTTTTACAACAACTACAACAGACCAAACCAATTTTCAAACCCGACCGAATTGAATAACATAGACAACCAAACTTACGATACATGTCCTGACACAAACAATTACACATCTGAAGATTGCTATGACGAATCTTACTATCCGTAATCCCTCATAGAATCAGAACAAGTCACGTATTATGAAGAAGAACCCGACTATAACACTTCTTACGAACAAAACGAAACCCCTAGCGAAAATTTTCATTCCGTCACAGACCTAACGAACCCGACATAATAGAAATCAATAACGAAATCAGCACAAACCCTCTTGCATATATCAAAATCGAAAATCCACCTCTGAAACTATTAATCGACACAGGATGCTACACCTCTATTCTAAAACCTTCAGTTGCAGAAAAACATTATCCTGAACACATTTACCGATTCAAGGCAAACATACCATCTTTTAATGAATTCCGATCCCCCCACGAACTAAACGTCCTCCTGTACGACTTCCACAACTACTTTGACGGACTATTAGGACTAAAAGACATGACAAATCTAAATTTAGTTATGGATTGTGCAAACCAGAAATTGTACAATAATAATATCGAAATTCCATACTTCTACAGACAACCAGAAGACACAAAAGCATCAATTGAGATTAACGCTCACGAAATATCCGTAGTTAAACTTCCCGTTTCAGAACGTAATGGCGACATTATTATCCCAGAACTAAAACGTCATGACATATATATTCCACCATCACTAACGACAGCAAAAAACGGTTTCGCCAACGTTGAAGTACATAACTATAACGATTCAAATTCAATTTTTGGAATGGTTAAACCTCTCAAGGTAATTCCTTTTCCCCAGAAACATTCGAAACCTAAATCGCAATTTCAACCTTACCAATCAAAAATAGATAACCTAATCAGAACTGACCACCTTAATCTCGAAGAAAAACGAGAAATAATTAACGTATGCCGCGAATACAGAGACATATTCCATGAAAAACTTGACAAACTATCTTTCACGAACGCAGTAAAACACCACATCAAGACAACCGACGATACTCCCATCCACACTAAATCATACAGATATCCATTTATTCACAAACAAGAAGTCCAATCCCAAATAGACGAAATGCTAGAAAATGGCATCATACGCCCTAGCACAAGTCCATGGAGTTCTCCGATTTGGGTAGTGCCCAAAAAACAAGACGCCTCTGGCCAACAAAAGTGGCGAATCGTCGTCGACTACCGAAAAATTAATGATAGAACTATCACAGACCGATACCCAATCCCCAACATAACAGACATCCTAGACAAGTTAGGCAGATGCACCTATTTTACTACATTAGATTTAGCATCCGGCTTTCACCAAATCGAAATGCACCCCGAATCAATCCCCAAAACAGCATTCAACGAAGAAAATGGCCACTACGAATACGTTCGCATGCCATTTGGCCTAAAAAATGCCCCAGCCACCTTCCAACGCGTCATGGATAACATCCTAAAAGAGCTTCAAAACAAAGTCTGCCTCGTTTATATGGATGACATTATCATCTTCTCTACTTCCCTAGAAGGACATATACAAAATCTAAAATTAGTCTTTCAGAAGCTTAGGAACAACAACCTAAAAATCCAGTTAGATAAATGCGAATTTCTTCGCAAAGAAGTAGAATTCCTAGGTCACGTCATCACTCCCGAAGGCATTAAGCCAAACCCCAGAAAAATAATCGCTATCCAGAAATTCCCTATACCCAAAACTGCCAAGGAAATTAAATCATTCTTAGGTCTTCTCGGTTACTATCGTAAATTCATCCCTAACTTTGCAGATATCACAAAACCATTCACACAATGCTTAAAAAAAGATGCAAAAATAATTCATAACGAAAACTTCATCAAAACTTTCGAATTCTGTAAAACAATACTAACTAACGACCCGATCTTACAATATCCCGATTTCAAGAAACCATTCGTTCTTACCACAGATGCTTCAAACTTTGCTATAGGAGCAATTCTCTCCCAAGGCCCAATAGGCAAAGATCTGCCCATAGCTTACGCTTCGAGAACCCTAAATCCAGCTGAATGTAATTATTCCACAATTGAAAAAGAACTTCTAGCAATTGTCTGGGCTACCAAATACTTCCGCCCCTACCTTTTCGGAAATAAGTTCACTATTGTAACAGACCATAAACCCTTAGAATGGCTTATCTCTTGCAAAGAACCAAATTCCCGTTTAGTTAGATGGAGAATAAAACTAGAGGAATACGATTATGAGATTCGATACAAGAAAGGAAAAATCAATACTAACGCAGACGCGCTATCCCGAGTAGAAATTTATGCCGCCGATACCGAATCAGTAGTAGCAAACCCAAGCGACTCAGATATCGAAGACCCCTCGCACGAACTCGACTGGTACATTCAAAATAAACCTCTCGATGTCCCGAAAGACGATTTAGAGGAAATCTTAGGAATCATACCTTCGAACCCAAAAATAAATATTCTACAAGACATACATATCCGTCCTTCTCTGACAAATGAAACTAACCACACTTCTCCAGAAAACCCTGTCTTCGAAATCCCGATATCAGAAAGACCCCTAAATTATTATAACCACCAAATTATAATAAGATCTAACGACACCAACCAAACATTCATTAGGAATTTTAAACCATTCGCCAACAAAGAACGCACAATTCTCTCTCTCCCCAAAACCAATTTCGAAAACGAACTTATGCAATATATAAAAACCAAAATTTCACCACAACTATCTTACGCAATCCAATACGACAACGAAAGAACTATGGCATATGTAGTCCACGTCCTCCAAAAACACTTCAAACCTAATTCCTTCAAACTCACCCAATCGCCAAAACTCCTACTAGACATAAGTGACGAAAACGAACAAAACCTAAAAATACAATACTCTCACGAAACTAAAAGCTGCCACCGCGGAATAAACGACACTGTCCAACAGCTGAACAGATATTACTACTGGCCAAACATGTCCAAAATGGTACAAGATTACATCAATCGTTGTGAAATCTGTCAAACCGGAAAATACGAGAGACATCCACCCAAAATTAAATTCGAAATTACACCTTCTTATTCTAGACCTTTCGAAACACTTCATATAGACGTCTTCCGAATTAATAACCGAAACTTTCTTACAATAATTGACGCTTTCTCGAGATATGCCCAAGCATACCCGATCGACTCAATTGTAAACATAAATGTAATGAACAACTTACTCACATTTATCACTCATCATGGTATCCCTCAAGCAATAATAACTGATCAAGGTAATGAATTCAAAAATCGATTGCTAGATGAATTTTGCAAATTACACAAAATCAATTTACATCATACCACCGTCAGAAATTCAAATTCAAACTCTCCTGTAGAAAGACTTCACTCTACCCTAGCCGACTCTATAAGATGTTTACTACAACAATTTCCCAACGAACACATTGACATGATTATGAAACACGCTATAATTGGCTACAATAACTCAATTCATAGCGCAATCAAATCTACCCCATTCGAAATTATCTACGGAAACACTGACAAAACGCTAGAAACCACCGAAGACGATATGCTTAACGACTACACGGACAAGCACAAACAGCTAATGAAAATTCTTCATGACAAAATAAAAATAACAAACGAAGAAAAGAAAATTACACAAATGACGAAAGTTAACGAGAAACGCGAAGACCCGGTAGAGTATAAAGCAAACGACACACTTTACGTCAAACAACAAGCACGCGCTGCAAAACATAAGCCTCGCTTTTTAAAGACACACGTAACGAAAAATCACAACAAAAAATTGACAACTCAGACTGGAACATTACACAAAAACCTCATTAAAAAACCTAGGAAATTAATACACCAAACTCCTTTACAGAATGCAAATAACCTTAATCCTGGTAATGATCGTTTGGACACACCAAGCATTTCCAGAGGAAATTAAGATTACCCCAATTACCGCCGGTATACTACCACTAAAGCTAGGTAATGCTAAATTAATATCTTCCCGCCATACTTTCCTACACTACATAAATCTAGAAACCTTAATAAAGCAAACAAGCATACTAAACATGCAACTTTCGCGAATCAAAAACTCTTTTTCTAATTCAACATTCAGTAACAATGCATCCGTAAATTTTCTTCCCATAAACGAACTGGCTGATCATGCGACCTACATTATAAACGACGCTTCTCAAAAATTGGAGAATATAAAACCCTCAAATAGACGCAAAAGAGGACTCGTAAATGTTGTCGGTAAACTAAGTAAATGGCTATTCGGTACATTGGACAACGAAGATGGAAGCTATTACGAAGAGAGCATACGACAGTTAGAGTCTAATTCAAATCTTGTACAAAGCAATGCGTTACAACAAACTACTCTCAATCAACAAATCATAGATGCTTATAATAAATCAGTAACAAGCTTAGATATAAATCAGAAAAACATTGCAAACAAAATTACCAATTTAGAAAATTCACTATCAGAAGCCATATTTTCACTAGACGAATACTTACAACTACAGTCTATTCTAAATCAAGTTATTCTAAATGGGCAACATTTGGTAACTATCTTAGACAACATAGAAAATGCTATCATGTTCGCCAAATTAAACACCCTACATAGCGTCGTAATTAGTCATAAAGATTTATCTTCAATTTTAGAAAATCTACACAAATTATACAATATCAATCAAATCATTAAATTCAAGGATAGTCGAACTTACTATCAATTGGCTAGCCTCCAAATGACCTTTCACCATAACAAAATTATATTTGCTATACACTTCCCTATTACCAAACCAAACACATACAACCTGTACGAACTCTATCCAGTTCCTTATAACAACTACACCATTATTCCGAACTACCCTTACTTGGCCACTCACCAAGAGGAAAGCTTCTACGAAGTAACAGAATGTCCGAAATTGGAAGACATCTTCATCTGCCGAAACCCAAAAATTGCACCAGAAAATGACTGTGTCACGAACTTAATAGCGAAAACTGTACAAAACGAATGTACTTTAACCACAACCTATGTTAAAGAGACAATAATCGAACAGCTCGCATCAAACTACGCTATAGTAATCCCAAAGCAAGATGGAACCCAGATACTGGAAACCTGTAATAAAAGACGATTTTCCACCCTACTTGGACCAAGCCTGATTACTATACCACCTAGCTGTAGCATATCCGTGGACAACCAGCAAATCTACAACCGACTAGAACTTGGAGAAAGTGAACCTTACGTACTACCACAACTCCAACTTGGTACGTCAGCTAAGAAGAACAACGCCACCAGTATCCACTTGGAAAAAATAGACCTCGACGTGATCCACATGCTAGGAAGACAAGTGAATAATTTTAAATTCCAACCTCCTCCTACCACAAACCACAGCACCATCGGTCTATGGATCGCCATCTCCGTCGCCAGCACCGGACTCATCGGACTCCTAATCCAGAACGCATGGAAAAAACTCAAAGCAGAATCCACCACGGACGTTCCACTGGAGCAGGAAAGGAAGATTACTCCCCAATCTTCCTTCTTAAAGGGGGAGTTACGTGAACCCGTCATCTAACACCCATACGGACGTTCACGGCGCGCGTCAGCGATTCCCATACACGACCGCACATCCGCTGCACTCAACATATGATTCTTTAGCATTTTTATTAATTAGGTCAATTCATTTATTCTTAGTTAGCAATTTAGTTTTATATAAAATAGTATTAGAATTATAAGGAGTTAGTTATCAACTTGTAGCGTACACATACGTTGTATAATAAAGTGTTAAAAAAAGGTCTTCCGCGACGTTCATCACAAAATTATATTGTACCTCTCATCTGGCGCACACTCGTGCCCGAAAAAATCCGAGAAATCCATACCGCGAAGGAATTAGCCCTAAGACCATAAAAAAAAGCGAAAAACGGCGCGAACATACCGCTCCCATTGAAGGGCATAGCTTACTTTTCGAAACAGCCTTATAGCTATTTAATACCGTATACAAATCACAATTTACCTTGCAATTAAAATAGTTTAATTTACATGAAAATAAAAGTCAACAAAACACACTAATGAACAGCTGACGATGACTTAGTTATATTTTAGGGGAATTGTACAGTTTTAGTTATTTTCTCTATACCAACTTATTCCCCCGGCTGTTAAACCCCGGTTACTTAAACCGCTACTAACTCACGCATGTGCAACGCGGTTAAAATTAATCTCAAGTTTACCTTAACCGATGGGTTAATATGAAGTTTAATATTAACTGACTATTGAACAACCGGCCCTTAGAAAAATAAAAACTGTAAATTCACTATATTAACACGTCTTATGTCCCTATATATTAACATATTAACAAATACCGCAACGATACCCCTCCATTAAGCACATTTGAATAATGGCGAGTATATGAGGTCTATTTGATCATTTAGTAAAACAATATCGTTGCGGTTTTTGCTCTTCTGTATTTTGAGCCTCCAACAGTGTCAATTTCTTTCCCTTTTCCGCTGTATGCAGGTCCTTCAGGGCTGCTATATCCGGAAACGCGTGTCCTGCTTCAATGCAATGATTTGCGAAATTGGAATGTGTCTTCATTAGACGGAATGATGTGGCATGCTCACTGAATCGATTCTCGGCCCGTGTGTAGTACATTCTGGGCAGCCCAGTCTATATACTCCCGATTTTTGGAGTGGTGGGTGTTTTTCTTTTGCGTTGTGGATTATTCACGATAATTTTGTTGGTGTTTTAAATGCTACATTTAAATTATTTTGTTTTAAAATATTTCCAATTTTTGGATAGGCCGAAATATGTTAATGAAACGAAAGGGGTTGTTAACTCAGGTGTACTAGCGGAATAAATTATTTTTAGGGCTATTTGTTTTTATTTTCTATATATAATTTTATTTATCTGTTTAGCCAATTTTTGTTGCTATTAATTTTATTGTCTCTAACTCAATGTCCAGATTTTCAGGGCTCATAGGTACTACCAACGCACGGTGTATCATTGAATTGTGTGCTGCTAATTTGTGGGATATGGGGTGTGCACTCAAATGATGAAGTTTTTGTGTTTTTTTTCTACGGTGAGTACAGCCCCCGCCTCTAGGCTGTTTGCACTGCGGCCCTCCACGGACCTATTGTGCCTCATACAACATCCATGATATGCTAGCCGGGTCAACTCTTTGTAGAAAAGTTTCCCGACTAGCGTTGGATTCGAACCACCAATAGCTTCAGACTGTCGCCGTTTGTTGTTTTTGTTATACTAAGAAGTAGAAAATTTATTACATTTTTAATTTATTTTTTTTCCACTTCTGCGGTGAATTTTATTTATGAAATTTAGGAACATTTCCAACAGACGCGTAGTAGCTAGGAAGCCTGCGAGAATATCGTCTAGATATCTATACCAAAATTTTATGTGTGTGTTGGCCAAGTTTGATGAGATAATTTTTTCTTCGAGATGGATCATGGATATGTTCGCTAATAGTGTACATAAAGGTGAGCCCATTGGAAGACCAGAATTTTTAAAATAACATTTTTGACTGAATTGGAAATAGTTTTGCGCAACACAACTCGAATGCTGCCTAAAGTTCGGATCTTGTCACGTGGTGTATTGTGGTTTTATCCATAATATCCCGGATAATTATTACACTCTTCCGACGGTATGTTTGAAAACATATTTGTTACCTACGTCAAAGGAAACCAGTTTATATGTCTTAGGACCGGTTAAGGTATTTAATTTATTAATTAGAATGATTCAATTTTTTATGATACTTGGCGATTGAAAATTGGTTAGGTCTCTAAAAATGGAATTTATCTTTATTGCAAATTGGCGAGTAGGTGCATTGATGTATGATACTACAGGTCTTATGGGAAAATTAAGTTTGTGTGTTTTTATAAGATCGTATAATCTAGGAGCAACCCGATTTATTATTGTTAATCTCCATAGATCGGAATCATTAAAAATTGATAAGGGATGTCTCAGGAATTTATTAATATCTTTTTGATACTCGGTGGTTGGGTCATGAAGTTCTATTAAATCTTCTGATTCTATAAAATTGTTATTTTTTTGCACATATTAGTTCTCTGGGAGAATTATTGAAATGTTCAATTTGTATACTCTTATTATAGTTAATTTGTGTTCGGAATTTTTTTGTTTTAAGGACTTGATGATTTTTTGTTCTGGGACACTTGTTTTTTCTCAGCGGACTTTTACGATATTGCTTTTCGGAATGTCGTTATCGGGTATATTACGCAACGCTATTTCGGCTTCGACTATAACGTTTCTGTGATTAAGATGGGGTGTGTAATTGGGGCCTTTGGGCAGTAGAGACAGTTCTCTTTCATCAAATGTGTAATTGATAGATTTTGAATTGAATTGTGGGCATTATTTTGTGAAAATGGTTCTATTGCAACTGAATAGTTATTTTGTTTTTGTGCGAGATTTGCAAGTTTTTTAGATTGTGTTTGAAATTGATTGAAAATATGTTTGCTAATGGCTTCTCTAATTGAATCATCTAGGACATCAAATTCAATCGGGTGTAGTTTAAATGTGAGCTCAGAATGTACTACTTTTAAATAGTGTTGAATGATGTTTCTGCGATTATATAAGAATTTTACTTCTTCTTTAGCCAAGTTTTCTTCGTTGTGTTCACTGCTTTCTTCGATGCGGTGGTTGTTACGGACGTCCTGATGTTGATCAAGTTTGATGTTAGTTTCCGACGAAGAGACTCTTGATTAAACCATATATTTGGGCGTTCACTATTACTTTCTTTCTCAGCCGGAAGTATAATTTGGCCGGTTCTGCTATACTAGCATCTTTCAAATATTGGATTATTAATGCGTCTACTTTATGATAATTCATATTAAAGGATAAATATAACGATTTTATGCTTTGTTTTTTATCACACTACAGTTACCCTTTGCAACTAGTTTCGGCTCAGCTCTAGCCATATTCGAGCTCCTCCGATGATGGAAGAAATTATAACCGATCGTTCTTTATATAATAACAAAAAGTAATAAAAAAGAAGAAAACATACAATTACACAGAAACAACTAAAATATATGTCGGAGCGAGTGAAGTATATACAGGACGATGTATTAATCAGATGCATCAGATATCGTGATGTTTTATTACTAATAACAATTAGTATGGTCAGGTACTTGGTCCGGTAAATCCAGAGCTTGCTCTTTCGAGGATATTATTCAACGCACAAAAAATAATAAGTCCTTCGCCACAATCAACTAACACATTTTTATTAACAGCTGAGTAACTAACTTAAAGCACTGATTATACACGAACAATAAGAACTCATTACACTTATTCTAACGCAGTTATAGTCAATAGTGAACCTTTCTCGAGAGAAACGGTCCAAGCCAACTTATCATATACGTTGTTCGTAAAGAACTACCCGCACCCTCGTTAGCTGGCTCCTTGGCGATGCGTACTCAAGGCAAGGTCACATTCCTTCAAATTGTCACTAATTGGCAGCTGCAGCACCAATCAAACGCTGCGCAAAGCACCCTTGTGCTGTCGTTTTGGTTAATTTCCTCTTCATATATTTTCAAAGCATCGAAATTGATCAGGCGCCGACATATGTAAAAAAGAGGGCGCTGGGGTGGGTAAATTGAGGCCATGAAGCTTGTGCATGAGATCCCCGTGCCAAACAGCAACGAACGCGTGCTTTATGTCGAGGTACGGCGTTGCGACGAATGCCCCGGCGTTGAAGGCCTCAGCGCACAAGCTTACGCCATATACCGATGGGTTGAAAGTGGACAAGTTTTGCCGAAAGCCGAACTGCGCGTCAAGAAAGATGTCTAATTCAAGGAGCTTATTATGGCCGGGATTTCGCCCTCGGTTATGTCGTCATCTGTGGTTGTCACGTCGGTGGAGTGAAAGGGGCGAAGTCAAGTTAGCTCAGTTCATTGTTGACGTGTCTGTATGTATCTGCGCCATATTTGTCATCCGTGTAGTCATGGTGTCTTTGCAGCTCGGCCACAAACGCAGCCGCCTTGCCTTTGTCTATGAGTAGTGTCAGTTCGTCGACTTTGAGGGAAGATGTCGCTCAACCCCCATTTTGGGTCAGTCTCCTCATGTAGATCAGATTGTAGCCCGTTTGTAGTCCAGATTGCTGGCTTAAAATGTGGGAGAATGGATTTCTAAAGCAGAATATATCCACACTATTATATAATGATAGATATTTTTTAATTTGTAAAAGTATAAATTAATTACGGTAATATCTCTCTAAAATAAGCATTTCGCTACTAGAAATACCACCAACCTCAATAATGTAACTGCAAATAACAATAATAAAAAAGCAATTAAGTCCTACTATTGTCTCTCACTATTGTTATATAAGTAGTTGTATGAGATGTAAAATCTTATGTTCTAACAGGATCTCATGAATCTGAATAGATTGTGGGCTTGTAGTCAACATAGTCAGTAAAGTAAATTAGTTGCAGATCTGTTTGTAAAGTGTGGTGTAGTTTTTCTGTTTACTTTGTACCAGATTCAGGATTTTTGATCCTTTTCTATCTTAAAATTTAGCAATTATTACAAATATAACAAAGAAACAGATTTGAACATTTATTTTAGTAAAAAACTATACAAAAATATAAACTCTTTACCTTAGATAACAATAAAGAAATATATCACATAATAAAAAAATAGATACTCTTATATCAAAAAAATACAACACAAACCAACTTCTATGTTGATCACTACATTGCTATTATATGATTCTATTTGGTTGCTTTCCTGGGTCTCTTGCGCCTTTTGTGCATTGCACCATTCTGTATATTAATGTCTTTTTTTCATTGTGGTTTTCTTTCCTTAGCATTTTTGTATGCAACCTTTTGCTTCTGCTCTGGTGCTGGCGTTAACCCGAATTCCAGCTGTTGCCATGTCGCCAATTGTGCTGGGCCGCTCCATTTATGTGCCCAGATGTCCCCTGGTCCACTGGTGGGTAATGGTTCTGTAATGGTACCATGGCCTTGTACAAATGTACATAAAAAAGATCCCTGCATATTATATTGTTTGTTGATAGTAGAATGTGTAAAAGTTTACTGTTTGCTCAATTGTTACATTATACAATTATATTACAGTTAATGCATATATCGCAAAGCCGCCAGTATTACCTGCGATCGTTTAATTGCTTAAAAATTACTTACTACATAGATTGTAGGTGGTGTTGATTCGCCATTTTTTGAATATGACCGTTTCATTTCAAGCGTGTTGCGGGATCTGGGAGCCAACTTTTATTTTTCATTGTATTATATAATAGATGGTGTTGATATCAGCGAATGATGTACATACAATTGCTTGTTTATAAGTTGTGTGTTCGCGGAAAATGAATTTTTAACATGCCAGAATGCGTCGCATGTCTTCGGTTATAAGGATATGATCCGAGCGCCACACCACTAGATCGGCCTGTATGGTCGAGTCTAAACAAACGAAAAGTCTGGTATAGAAATGGCTGAACTTAGGATTAGGGTCTCCTGGAGTGCTTGAACATGAATGTCGTCCGTTTTCAGTGTGTGCTGGACGAGCGGCTTCACAAGCGTGTTTGCAATTGTAGATTAATAGGCCTTGTGCCTGAAGGGCCGACATTGTGGGGAGTCTATCTGTGATTTATAACAACTTTTTTTTTTTTGGAAAAAATATTGCTAACAGGTGTGCCTGTGAGCTGCTCAGGTTGATACGGTGGGAGTGGATTCGTTGTTAATTTGTCGGCGCCAGTAACATTGCAGAGCAAGTTACGTGATTAGTAATGATACAAATAAAACTCTATCAACGAACTGTATTGCAATAACAAACTGAATGACAATTATAATACAAAAAAGTGTGTCTCAAACCAACAGTCGTCGATGGCGATGGCGATCAATCCTTCCCTGCCTGAACGTAGAATGGGGCCTGTGGGCACCGATCCTCCTGCTTCCCTCCTTGGTTATCAGACTTTGGTACAGCTGGAGACTAGTTCGGCAGGGGAGTCACGTGTGGGAACTCCACGGCCTACGGCGTGTCCAGGCAGCGGATTGATCCCACGAGACGTCGTAGAAGGTGGAATTGTTGTAGTTTGAGATCACAAAAAAATAAAGATTAATTAATACAGTCGTTTAGGTACAAAGATAAACAGTTGATAAATACAAAATATGAATAAAAAGTTACGTCAGTCAAAGATTATTAATTATAAAAAAGTGTCCCCTATCGCTTAAAGAAGCGGGCAAACACAAAGACAAAATGAAGAAGGAAATTTAAAGTGCCGAAACACGAACACTGAAGGTAGGAAAAATCCAGAAGGAAAGTTTCCTACGGCATGCAACAAAAACGTGCTAAATTGAACTGGCTTGGCTAGACAAATAAAATGGGTTGCGTGAAGCGCTGACTAAATATAAAACAAGAAAAATCGCAAGATGTTCGAACACGTGCTCGGAACGGAAATCGGTAAGGCAGCGCTGTTGCTTCTACTTAAAAGGAAAACTACTTCACCCCAAAATGGGGTAAACAATTGGTAGAAACAACCGCAACTGAATAACTGGAGTTACTAAAAAAAGATGCCTTACCAAAATCCGCTACAACACACGTGCTCGGAACTATGTCTGCCAAGACCAATTCACCCACAACCTGCTACCAACACGGATCACAAGGAAGAGACCGATTTTCTCGCGATCGCCGCGCAGCTAAACTGTCTGACCCCTACTCAGCTAACGCTGAGCACAAAAAACTGTACTCAAATAGAACAAACATAAGGAGCTAATAACTATTTAAATTCACACCGTGCGTCTACGGATTGCTAAACAACTGTAAAAAAAAATCTGGGATGCTAATTGTATACCCAATTAATTTGTTATTAATAATTCAACAATAAACAATATGGGTTGCATACAATCAAACCCGTTTAAACAATAATAATAATAAATACAGCTGCATACAAATCGCAGCGCTAAGATGTAAATTTACGAAGAAACATGAAACGAAATAAATTTCGTTACACACCACCTCTACCTTCTCAAAAAAATTAATGAAATTAATTTTTTTTTTTTAAAGACGAAAGGACTCATATCCAGAATGTAGAGTGTGAATGCAGGGAAGCATGTCGATAGCCAGATTGTAATTGTTTATAATTACATATTTGGCCAGGATACAAAACGTCCATCCGTCAACATGAAAACAGTGGTATGATGTGTTGTGAGATAACACATAAGTACATGATAAACGATACGGTAATGAATAAATAGTGTAAATGTAGGGGTTAAATGTGGAGTAGTGGAGGACAAATGTACCTGTAGATTGTACATGTTAAGGTGGCTATGCAAATGAATTGCGACAATGGCGGAGTTTAATTGTAGGGGTAATATTAATGTAGAGTGGTGGAGGGTAAACATTAATGTAAAGCGGTGGAGGGTAAACATTAATGTAAAGTGGTGGAGGGTAAACATTATTGTAAAGTGGTGGAGGGTAAACATTAGTGCGCCATGAACGTTGACCAAACGCCTGGAGACAATGTGAAGGTCGGAAAAGGGACAAGCACTACCCAAAGAACGGGTCTTTCCATTTGACGGCCTCTTACCGCCAGCCAAGAGGGAGCTGTTGCAATATTCTATTTTCCCCATGCAGCAAGGGAGGTACTCAAAAAAATAGTAATTGTATGCTGAATAAGGGTAGCTAATCCTTAGACAACAACAACCACAGGTAATGGTCAAAGACCACAAAAATCAAAAATTGAAACGACAAGGGCACCGATGCTTGCTCTATGGCAACATCGTGCTCCCAAACGGCACCAGCCAAAATGAGATCCATTTTTAGAAAATGGTCTCAAAAAAATACGGTACGATAATGCACCAGTGCTTGCAAAAGCAACACTGTGCACGAATACGGCAATTTGCCAATAATACGATAAGGGCACCAATGCTTACTTTAATGGTAACATGGTGCTTCCAAAGATAAATTGGTACCAGGGATCTGGCCAAATCGCACTCGTCCAAGAACAGTAACGGTAACGATAGTGGTCCGAATATTCGGAACCAGGGAATCACTATAATCAGCTCAAAACGGTAGGCAGAGAATGGCACAACGGCATTAACATTCTTGCAAAAAAATATAAGGTTGGCTAACTTACAAAGGTGGCACTCAGCCCAAAAGAAAAAAACTCTAACAAAATTAGCCAGAAGAAGAGAAGGATAAAGAAGAGAGGAAAGTAAGAAAAACCGAGCGAAAAAGATTGAACCATAAGCCAAAATCATTAATAAGAAACGAATCGCGTTGAGAAACCAAAGAGGACCAAAATAAATGTGATTGATTCACTATTCGACGAGGGTATCGTCGTCAAACGAAGACAAATCAGGCTTCAAATCCTTGACATGCCAATTTCCTAAATCCTTGCCATCCAAGTCAACCAATTGGTAGACGAGACGAGAGCACACTTTCTTGACAACACACGGAAGATACTTAGGTGCTAGTTTTGCAGAATAATAATTAGCCGCATTAGACAAAGTATAATTGCGTTTCCAGAGCCTATCACCAACAGAAAAAGTTAAATCACGTTTACGCAGATTATACTGCGCTCTATTACGCTTATAGGCCTGGAATAAACGCTCGCGTACACCCTTGTATACTTCCGGTAGTTTGTCAAGATCCTGTGCCAGTTCTCGCCTATCCGAAACCGAAATATTGTCCTTATTCCCAGAAATTGGGCCATAATAGTCACCGGAAAGTGGAGTGATTCCGAAGTTCAGAAATGCTGGCGTGTAGCCAGTAACGTCGTGCTTTGCCGTACAAATGGCTTGACAAATTTTAAAAATGTTATCATCCCAGACACGGTGGTTCTCATGAATATATGAACTCATTGCGGTGATAATTATGCGATTAATTCGCTCCATGTGATTAATCTGGGCATGATAACGTGCATTAAACCAAATTTTCTGAACCCCGTACGAATCCGCCAACTTTTTAAAGTCATGACTAGTATATTGACTGCCATTATCGCACACAATTATCTGAGGGACGCCAAAACGAAGAAAAACTTGGTTTTCTAAAAATTTAACAATTGCCTTAGAGGTGGCTTTAGGAAAAGGATGTACCAACACATATTTAGTGAACCAATCAACGACAACAAGAAGATATTGGTTACCTGATTTAGAACGAGGTAACGGTCCTATCAAATCGGTAGAAATCAGTTGGAATGGAAAATTGATACTCTTATATGAACCCATAAATCCAGGCCTTGCCTGATTAGAACTTTTGTTAGCGGAACAAATTCGACAATTTCGAACATACTTAACTACATCTTGGCGCAAGCGTGGCCAATAGTAGTTCTCTAAAATCCGCGCAAAAGTCTTCGATATGCCAAGGTGCGCAGCCATGGCACTATCGTGGCATTCATTAAAAACATCAATTCGATTCTTAAAAGGTATAACAAGTTTCCATTCCTTCTGATTACACCATGTTTAAAGGACATGTGTTTATAAAGAAGGTTGTTCTCAACACGAAAAAGAGGATAAAGGTCAGGATTGTCAACTACATTCTTTAGCATTTTCTTGTACCAACCGTCAAATTCCAAGTTATCAACACCAATTAAATTAATTTGACGAGATAATGCGTCAGCAACAACATTTAAGACACCCTTACGATGCTCCAAAGTAAAATCAAATTGTGAGAGACGAACCGCCCATCTCGCTAGTTTACCAGTTGGATCCTTAAGGCGATTAAGCCAAATTAAGGAATAATGATCCGTTATTACTTTAAAATGAGTACCTTCAACATAAGGTCTAAATTTTTCAATACCGAAAATGACCCCCAGACACTCCTTCTCGGTGACAGTATAGTTACGCTGAGCTTTATTTAGCGTTTTACTAGCAAAGGCAATAGGATGTTCTATGCCATCGATCTCTTGGTACAATACTGCACCGAGGCCAGTGTCCGAAGCGTCAGTCTGAATAATAAAACGTTTGGTAAAATCTGGACTAGCGAGAACGGGTGCGGAACACTTTTTGATTTCCACAAAAGCTTTCTCAGCATCGTCAGTCCATTCAATCGTTTGCCCCTTTGATTTGCCTTTAAGTAAGTCGGTAATAGAACTTGAAATAGAGGCAAAGTCTTTAATGAACCGGCGATACCAAGAAGCTAAACCTAAAAATCTTTTAATTTGTGTTGCTGTACGAGGAACAGGAAAATTAACGACGGCTGAGACCTTATCAGGATTGGTCCTCAAACCGTTTTCATCTACAATAAAACCCAAAAATGCTAAAGAAGAAAGACAAAACTCACACTTCTCAAAATTAATAGTTAATTTTGCTCGTTGAAGACGAGTGTAAACTTCAGTCAGTGTTTCAATGTGCTGAGCAAACGTTGGTGTTGCTACAATAATGTCATCTAAATAAACAAAAACAAAAGGTTCCAATGATGGACCTAAAATCGTATCCATAAAACGCTGCATGGTCTGTGGTGAATTTGACAGCCCAAATGGCATGACAGTAAACTCATACAATCCACGACCCGGTACACAAAAAGCAGTTTTAGAACGAGAAACTTTATCTAAAGGAATTTGCCAAAATGCATGTCTTAAGTCTATTGAAGATAGAAACCGAGCATCCCTAAGTTTGTTTAAAATGTGATCTATATAAGGAAGTGGATACGAATCTTTTACTGTAACTTCATTTAATTTGCGACCATCGAAACAGGCTCGCAACTCACCAGTAGCTTTCTTAACTAACAACACCGGACTACTCCAAGGAGAGCTCGATGGCTGTACAACGTTAAGACTAATCATTCGATCCAGTTCCCTATGCAGGTGGACTTGCATTGCAGGTGAAAGAGGATATTGTCGTTGTTTAATTGGTCTGGCATCACCAGTGTCAATGTGATGCGAAATTAGTTCGACCTAATTTGTCTGAAAATAATTCTTTAAAACGATCAATAATCCCTTGCAACTGCAAAGATTCCGAATGCAATAAGGTTGTTCTATCTTTAATAACATTAACGGAGGACAACTGATGGTTATCACTCCATGAAGAATTTTTAAAATCAAGAGAAATGTTAAATTGTTTACAAAAATCTGAACCCAAAATTACTTTATGTTTTACTGAAGGTATTACTAAAAATTTCATTAATTGACATTTATTGTTTACACACAATGGTAGCTCAACACAACCCAAAACAGTGTGTACTACGCCATCGACAGTAGTAACAATCAAGTCATTATCAGTATTCAACGATAACTGGAACTGTTTCAACAAATCAAAACTATTGGAACCCAAAATAGAACTATTAGCACCTGTGTCTACAAAGCTACAAAATTTAAATTAAAAATGGAGGCATTTACATACGGTCTGTTATCATGGCGAGAAGTGACAAAGACTGGTGTGACTTGCGCATAAGAGAAATGGAATGATCTTACATATTTGAGCCAGGATTTCCATTCGACTGGCGAGAAGTGGTTGATGGACCCTTGTTTCCGGAACCGGTTTCCATCTGCAGCACGTTTCCGTTTCCATTTTTTTAACACCGCCCGCACACAGCCTTTGTCACTCCTTTCCTACCGCAGCCAAAGCAGAAAACACGTCGTTTCTCCTTGCAGGTGTGAAAGGAATGTCCTTCCCGTTTGCAGTTCCAACATGAAAAAGAATTATTTTTAGAAACAGCTCCAGTTGAGCAAATACAAGCATCTACTGAGTTTACACTCTTAACCAAATTAACCTTAGGGTCCCTATATTGGAGGGTACACAATCTGGATTCCTCCAGCCTTGTGCAGAGATTATCCAAGTTAGATATAGTATCAAAAGACGAAAGTGCTGTTTGAGTAACGAAAAAAGGTAAAAGTTTCTTACGAATATGTTCCACAATGATCTTCTCCTCTGGTTTGGATGTCAGGCGGTCGAAAAGATTCTCTAAATAAGCTATGAAAACACTTACGTTTTCATCAGAACCCTGAAAACGACTTGAGATAGTTTTCCAGATTTCCGTGTCGCAATCCCTCGGGAGGAACTTGGCACGTAGAAGCTGAACCAACTCATCCCATGAACGAACCCTGTCTCGATTCTTGCGAAACCAAACCTGAACATCACCAGTAAATAAATCACCAGCGGAAGAGAATAGCTGTGCTTTGGAAACACCACGAGTTAAACGAAGGCTTTCGATTTCTTCTAAAAAAGTAAACAAATTAGTGGTCTTGTTTGGACCAGGAAAAGAAATGTTCCATTTATACACTGGAAATGAACTGGGCGTACTAGACACTACGGTAGTTGGAATATAAGTGGGTGTCGAAACCTGAGCAGGAGAAAATGCTTCGTCATCACTTTCGGTCTTGGAGGCAAAATCCCCCTCGAGACTTAACAATTGCACCAACAGTGATGATTTCTCCACTATCTCTGCCTCAGTTTGACTATTTAACTGATTTATACGCCTCGACAGATGGTTTAGTCGGGTTTCTATTCGTTTGTATTCCTTTGTTGATTTATCACCAACAAAGGCTTCAATGAGGCTTTGCACATCATCCAAAGATACAAGTGTTTCTTTCTTATCTTCTGCAAATGCAAGAGTGTTCTCTATGGTTGTAAAACTGCGGTCTTTGCTCTGTTAAGCCAAGGCTCCGCGTAACAACTTGCGTTTGGATGCTGTGTCATGACCATCACAGTTAATACCACGAGTAACCAGTTCATAAGTCAGTTCGTTTACTTTCAAAAAATTAGGCTCAAACTTGGCCATTGTAAGAAAAATTATCAAACAGCAAAATCAAAAGGTAAATTGAAACTACTACCACTAAGGTCAACAAAAAAAGATTTAAAAATCAAGGCAAAGAGAAAATATGAAAAAATTAATCAGTCTGTCACCAAACAAAATTTGTATCACCAACCAATCACTTTACTCCACAATATCAATTGAGCAGGCACAATTCAAAACACAAGAGTCAAAAAGTTAAATTAAAAAAAATGTTAATATCCCTCAAAATAGGGTTAAAAACCATAAAACGTGTGGGCCCCACGTTGGGCGCCAAATTTGTATAACAACTTTTTTTTTTTTGGAAAAAATATTGCTAACAGGTGTGCATGTGAGCTGCTCAGGTTGATACGGTGGGAGTGGATTCGTTGTTAATTTGTGGGCGCCAGTAACATTGCAGAGCAAGTTACGTGATTAGTAATGATACAAATAAAACTCTATCAACGAACTGTATTGCAATAACAAACTGAATGACAATTATAATACAAAAAAGTGTGTCTCCAACCAACAGTCGTCGATGGCGATGGCGATCAATCCTTCCCTGCCTGGACGTAGAATGGGGCCTGTGGGCACCGATCCTCCTGCTTCCCTCCTTGGCTATCAGACTTTAGTATAGCTGGAGACTAGTTCGGCAGGGGAGTCACGTGTGGGCACTCCACGGCTTACGGCGTGTCCAGGCAGCGGATTGATCCCACGAGACGTCGTAGAAGGTGGAATTGTTGTAGTTTGAGATCACAAAAAAATAAAGATTAATTAATACAGTCGTTTAGGTACAAAGATAAACAGTTGATAAATACAAAATATGAATAAAAAGTTACGTCAGTCAAAGATTATTAATTATAAAAAAGTGTCCCCTATCGCTTAAAGAAGCGGGCAAACACAAAGACAAAATGAAGAAGGAAATTTAAAGTGCCGAAACACGAACACTGAAGGTAGGAAAAATCCAGAAGGGAAGTTTCCTACGGCATGCAACAAAAACGTGCTAAATTGAACTGGCTTGGCTAGACAAATAAAATGGGTTGTGTGAAGCGCTGACTAAATATAAAACAAGAAAAATCGCAAGATGTTCGAACACGAGCTCGGAACGGAAATCGGTAAGGCAGCGCTGTTGCTTCTACTTAAAAGGAAAACTACTTCACCCCAAAATGGGGTAAACAATTGGTAGAAACAACCGCAACTGAATAACTGGAGTTACTCAAAAAAGATGCCTTACCAAAATCCGCTACAACACACGTGCTCGGAACTATGTCTGCCAAGACCAATTCACCCACAACCTGCTACCAACACGGATCACAAGGAAGAGACCGATTTTCTCGCGATCGCCGCGCAGCTAAACTGTCTGACCCCTACTCAGCTAACGCTGAGCACAAAAAACTGTACTCAAATAGAACAAACATAAGGAGCTAATAACTATTTAAATTCACACCGTGCATCTGCGGATTGCTAAACAACTGTAAAAAAAATCTGGGATGCTAATTGTATACCCAATTAATTTGTTATTAATAATTCAACAACAAACAATATGGGTTGCATACAATCAAACCCGTTTAAACAATAATAATAATAAATACAGCTGCACACAAATCGCAGCGCTAAGATGTAAATTTACGAAGAAACATGAAACGAAATAAATTTCGTTACAGATTGCCCACATCAGTTTGGTTTCACGATCGGAGTTGCGTGATGTAATCCTCTAGCTGGAGGCATGGAAACCTACCATGGCTCTGATTGTGTTTAGAATCTCCTCAGGGAAAATACTCCACTCGACATCCCGGACGACAAAGGACAGGTTTGGTATGAGTTCCGCGGTGACTGTTAGGGAAGCGCGGCGCCAGGGGGAGTTAAACGTGATCATAAAATGTTCCCCTGTGAAATCGTGCTGCTTTACGAGGTTCAGCTGCTTGAGCGGAAGGACTAAGCGTGGCCCCTATCCACAACCGAGAACTTAAGTAAATCTATTTGGACTTCCAAACGCGCCACCCACCACGCGGGGTGGCGCGTTTGGAAGTCCCAGGGTCGGCGGGGTGAACGTTTGAAATTCCACTTACTTGGATTCACTGTCAAAAACTCCAGACGTGAAAGCTCCAGGTGCACTCAGGGAAGAAGATGTTCCCCGCGTACCGGGAAAGGAGAAGCACTGGAAGAATACTCATGAGCACAAATACTGGAAGAACTGCTGGCAAAAATGACACTTAGGGCTTCGGATGGCTTAATCACTGACGCGAAATTGGTTTGGAGATGCGACTGGCGCAAACAGGTTCTCGAACTAGGATCAATGTGTTTAAGGTTTATACGACTTACATTGTGCGAAACTAGCTATAAGGTGTTATATGCAACCAACGTGTCCTTGTTGCAAGAATGCAATTCGTCAAATTGTCAGGAAGCCAACCATTATGGTAACGTAAAAAAAACTCGAAATTCTATGTCAGTTAATTAAAACTTAATATTAGAACACCCAACAAATTAAAACATCTAATTAAAAACGACAAACGCTTAAACACGTGTTGACTAAAAAAAATATGTAGATTAAAAAGTAAATATATAAAATAAATTGTGTGTTTGGTAAGAGGATGTGTGGACCTTTCCGTTTTATAATGTATCTGCTCGATCGAAGGAACCTCGCCGTGGTGGATAGGTGTGCATCCAACCTGTGTATTATCCTCCTTTCGTGTTATCGAATTTGGTTAGTTCTACATTTAAATGCTCTGATTTAGATCCAACTTTCGGGCGGATCTAAAATTGTGCAACCTTTTTATTTTCGTCTGAGGTGGAATCTTCGCAAGACACCATTACCACAACTAGCTGGTAGGCGTGTGTAGTGTCGGATTCACCTCGCATATTGGCCGGGGTGTCTACTTCTTCTTACCCTGGAGCATCTTCGCTTCGATGCCCTCTGTCGGAGTTTCTTCCACTTGTAGACACAGCGTCGTTCTGTCTGAATGCCATCGGGGCCAGCGGTAGACGGTATGCACTGGATCATCTGTCCCACGACAGTAGCGGCATCTAGGCAACCTCGGCGACCTCCTTGGCGTTTGGCTGAGTACATCGTCTGAAAATTACAAAAACTAACGTAACCACTGCACCTTAAAAGAACTAGCGACTGGATACAGAATCACAAAAACGGCATATGATACATAATGTAACCCCGCGTATCTAGATAGGTTTGTCCTCGTGCGTCTGCCAAAGCAATAAATTAAAAGCAGCCGCTTCGTTTTTAAATACACCAATAAGTTAACTTCACTCTACTCCTTTTGTTTTAGATTTATAAGAAATATATAAATTATTGCTTCAATTTAATATGGACATAACACATAACTTTATTAAAATATGATTGTTATTTATTATTATTATTATTATTTGGCCTTTAGGCCGGCAACGTTATTGGCGTTGCAGCCAGCGGTGGTTGTGGCCTTTCCGGTCGCACCTTGCGTGCCCGTCTTTTAGTTCTGGTTATTTTGCGCTGGTTCACAGGTTCCTGCAATGCCGCCTCCCGTGCCACGATCCTAGCGGATTGCCGAGATATGGCGGCGGCTAGTGCCGCCAACCTCGGCGACCGCCTTGGCGTTTGGTTGAATACATCGCCTGAAAATTTCAAAAACGAACGTAACCACTGCACCTTAAAAGAACTAGCGACTAACAGCGAATCACAAAAACGGCATATGATGCATAATATAACCCCGCGTATGTAGATAGTTTTGTCCTCGTGCATCTGCCAAAGCAATAAATTAAAAGCAGCCGCTTCGTTTTTAAATAGCCCAATAAGTTAACATCACTCTACTCCTTTTGTTTTGGATTTATAAGAAATATATAAATTATTGCTTCATTTTAATATGGACATAACACATAACTTTATTATAATATGATTGTTATTTATTATTATTATTATTTGGCCTTTCGGCCGGCAACGTTATTGGCGTTGCAGCCAGCGGTGGTTGTGGCCTTTCCGGTCGCACCTTGCGTGCCCGTCTTCTAGTTCTGGTTATTTTGCGCTGATTCACAGGTTCCTGCAATGCTGCCTCCCGTGCCCTGATCCTAGCGGATTGCCTAAGTATAGCGGCGGCTAGTGCCGCCAACCTCGGCGACCGCCTTGGCGTTTGGCTGAATACATCGTCTGAAAATTACAAAAACGAACGTAACCACTGCACCTTAAAAGAACTAGCGACTAGATAGAGAATCACAAAAACGGCATATGATACATAATGTAACCCCGCGTATATAGATAGGTTTGTCCTCGTGCGTCTGCCAAAGCACTAAATTAAAAGCAGCCGCTTCGTTTTTAAATACCCCAATAAGTTAACTTCACTCTGCTCCTTTTGTTTTACATTTATAAGAAATATATAAATTATTGCCTCACTTTAATATGGACATAACACATAACTTTATTAAAATATGATTGTTATTTATTACATTAATTCAAAAAGAATTAAATGGTCAATTTTAGGAGAAAAACTTATATTTTAAGTTTTTCATTTACCAATTTCATTGGCCAGATAAGCACAGTTATTGTTAACGCAGAGTCACTGCTAATTGTGATACTAAGGTGAGGACAATAAATGATTAAAAACTATAATACCAGCAGGAAACATAAATAAGGCCACAGAGAAGATGGAAAGGATGGATGGATCATAGGAAATTGCATAATCTCATATCAATATCAACGTACACAGATTATATTACTGCGTGAAAACAAACGGACTTTAAGAATATGGAGTAGGGGTTATTGTAAGTAAAAATGTAACGGGATGTGTTAAACATCCGGACAGAATATATTGCTACCGATCAAGGCCAACTCGGCACAAATAACATTATTCACGTACGTATATGGGGTACACTCAGTACACACCTGGATGTTAGTATGAACGTAGTATGTGTAATAGCAGTGAATAAAAATGTAGATGTACCCTAAAATATTACTATGTACCCAAGAGTAGTGAAGTGATGTGTCAAATTGAGGCTACAATTGTAAATTAATAGAAACCAAGCAAAATCAAGAGACCATCAATTCTGAATGTATACCAAGCTGACGAATTTAAAAACTAAGAGAATCATCGCGATAATAGATAAAACTATACTGCACAAGAACTGCAAGGAAGCGAACTGTGGCTGAGAATAGATATCGTTTTTATACGTGCTCTTGTCTGATCGCGTTGACATGGAAAGCGACAGCGAACATGAAGAGTGTGTTCCGTTCAATCCGCGGGTGGAAAAGTGCGAGCTAACGCCTTATCTAAAAAAAATAGGACAGAAAGGTGCACCGAGTGGGTGGAACAAAATAATGGAAAAAAGAAATGAGAGCAGATAGATTACAGAAAGAAAGTACACACAGTGGTGGTGTCTGGAATTTCAGGAGAAGGCGTAATAACGACGATGGAGAGACTGAACCTAAAGATCCAGGCTAGGAAAGTTGAACTGGAAAAGCGGGGCTGCTGGAGTTAGCGAGATGGGAACAGAAGAGGAGTTTGATACGAGCAAACATACATGTAGAGGCACTAACATATATATTGACGCCGGCCCGACCGTTGAGAGAAACAGGTACAGACGAAACTTAGAGAAAGGGCAACGAAAGAGTTGCAGAAAGGGGTAGCAGCAAGGGTGGACTACCGAAAAATACAGATTGCGGATAGGTGGTGGATATGGGCTTTTCAGCTCCGAAGTTACTTTATGCACTGGAACCACCACACTCCACACCCTATTGACTGACGACAGCTGTTTCTCCATTTTCACCTATAATTGATTTTATATATTTTGTACTTTCAACAGCTACTGCAGTATAGGGAAGTATTGTTTCTGGTTTTCCCTATTAGAGATCACTCATATCTTTGAGTGTGACCGTGATATGGGCCTGGTTTATGAAAAGAAGTGGGCTGAACTCCCAAATTGTTGGATGAAATTTAAAACTGCAGAACAAAACCAACACCTTTTGGGGCTTTTCAAGTGGATCAGCCACTGATAAGAAATTGAACATGTTGCTTTGTGAACATTTTGTTATTGTCTTCCATTCTTGGTCGTAAGATGTTGAAATCGATAGTGTCAGCGTAAGTGTCATACATGGTATCAACAACATATTGTTTAACTTTTAATGGATAAACTTTTCTTTGTTGCAATTGATTATATAAAATGTCTACATGGGGCATAATTTTATTAAAAAATGCAACTAGAAAATTAAGTCGACATCATGCAAATTATTTTCTATTGTCTATTGTGTGTTTTCATGTTGATAATTTCATCAAAACATTATAATAAGGCTTCCTTATAAGTATACATTATAGTACCCGGTCGTTTATGGAAGTTCCACCTAGTGGACGATCCTCTTAGTATTCGTTTTTTCATAAACGTATTTAGAATGCTTGTACGTTTAGCAGACCGAAAAAGAATGCAGGAATGCTTTCTAAATTAGCAAACAATATTTTCACTTTCTTATTCTGGGATGCTGCCAATTTAATTGTGTGTGGAATGTGCTTCTTTATAAATATTCTTTAGTTTCTCCTGTACACTACCGCAGAACCTTTCATTACCGGCCAGCCGTCATAACTTTGACTTATTCGTTTGTTTGGCGTTTTATAAATGTAGACTTCCTGGCACTGTTGTAAAATTACTTCAGAAAATCCCGAAAGCAGTACTGTTTTCTGAGTAAAAAAACATATCTGCATATTAATACCATCTGCTGCTTATTGGCAGAATCTGTTGTCTCATGAGCTTGCAAAGCCAACAAATCTGCTGTGTCAATTTCATTTTTAATTATATCATGACAAACGAATAATGCGTAGTATTCTAATTCCAGCTGGACATTTTATAAAATTATATCATTACGCTTTTTATGCTTATGAATGTCCAGCGCCTTTTGCGAAATTTGAATTTGTTTTTAGTAATATAAATGACATTTAGTGTTCATTGAACCGTTTCTTAAAATTGCGGTACGTTTGCCCATGAATACGCTAATACACTCTGAGCATTTAAGTCTATATACTGCCGACTGCAGTAATGTTTCTCCTTGGCGTTGTAAGAAATTGTTGACAATTTGGCTGGGGCCCAAGGACTACTTTTATGTTGTTACTCCCTAAAATTTTCCGAAATAGTGCCGAGTATATAAAAAACTGACGAAAGGTACTTTCTCAACAGAAACCGTAGGATACATCATTGTTAGAGTGTTTTTTTTGTTGTTTTTATTATATGTATTTTGTTCTTGGGGGTAGCCATTTTTCATACCTATACATTTAAATTTCGCTAGCTCCACTTCCAGATCTGATCTGGACATTAGCACAGGTAGTGCCCGGTGGACCATTGAGTTATAAGTCACAAGTTTATGGGAAAGGGGGTGTGCTGAATCATGTGAAAAGGTGAATAAGTGGGTATCCGTTACAGTTGATATGAAAAGTTTATACTAATTATAAATCTTCAGGCTAGTTTTTTTTATGGTGCTCATGTAAGTTTTGGTTTGTCTTACAGTCTCCGAACTTTGCCATGTTGTGACTTATTAGCAAGAAGAAGACTGTAGTAGTATGCACGATTAGGATGACGGGCATGAGTCTTGGTGTGAGACTGGTAACCAAGGGCTAGATGTAAGAAATTATATCTAAGTTGTTTGGTTCCTGTGTCTTATGCAGCATGCCACTGTTTCTCCATCCCACTGGTTGTCATGCCACTTCAGTATCATCAGGGCTTGGAAAATGTGGGCTTAGTGACTAATTGAGCCTATTATAAGCGATTGATGACTGTAGTACAAAACAGAATAAATAAAAAAATTAATTAAATATATATATATATATATATATATATATATATATATATATATATAAAATATAAAGTTTTATTTTGTGTAATACCATTGTATGACACCAATTTCTTTAGCTCTGTGTCTGTTATTTCACCTACTTGGTTTACTGTGTTTAACATTAACCTTAGCTTATTTTGTAGTGTCGTAGTTGGATCACCTTTCAATATTTTGTAAGTTTTTTTTATCACTCAGCATTAAGTTAGTTTTGTGTGTATTCAGTTCTGTCTAAGGCTACCGTTACTGCACCTTTGTCTGCTCTTAGAATTATGATGTTGTTATCTTTGAGAAATTTCCTCGTGTTATTGCTAACGTTTTGCCATGTGAGCTTTGGGAAAAGAAGTTAGTAAGTGTATTTGTTAGTCTAGCACGTCGGTTATCAATATCATGTTCTTTTGTGTTTTTAAGGATTAATTCACTATCGGCCAAGATGTCACCTACTTGGATGTCTGTATTGGTTGGAGGCAAATCAAACTTTGGTCCTAATGACAAGAAGTTCCTTACCTCTAATGGGACACCTACTGTTGTGCGGTCAACAAACCAACTATCGTTGTTATGAAAGAATATATTTTGTTTTATGACTTTTTTTAGTTTTGTAATTTTAGAATGTTGTTTTGTTTTGTAATTTTTAACATGTTCAAGTATTTAGAGTTTAAGTACTCATAAAAATTATTAAAGATGAGTTCAGGTAACATCTGCTGTTTATAGTTATGTGCAATTTTGTTATTGAATTTTAAATCCGAGATAGTGATGGATATTTCAAGGTTTAAAACACCTTTTGTCATTTTCTTTTTTAATTTGATTGCCTTATTTTGAATTATAAGTCAGATACTGATGGATTGAGCAGTGTGTATTCTCATCTAATTACCTTAAACAATAGACATAAGCCATAATACCATTGGAATTGTTAGTCCCTTGACCAGCTCTGTGTAGTTGTTGTTTTGCGATAGGAACTTATGTACAAATGTAAAATAAAATGAAATTCTTAGGGAGTTATCCAATTCAGGCTCACCATGTTCGCATAGGGCATTTATCTATATAGAAAATAACATCAAAAAATTTGTATCGCAAAGATTTGATAGCACGAAAAAACAATCACATGCGTTGCGCTGCACCCCTACCTACTTAGCGAGTTGTCCTCGTTGTTGGACGTGCGCTATATAAGACACAATAGTCCGAAACACCGCCAACAAAACACGCGGGTTTTTGTTTTTATTTTTACATGTTATTTATAAATTTATAATTTTTTTTTACCAACGGTTCTAGTCAACACGTGGAGTCTACCGAATTTATGTTTTTATTTAATTGTTTCGGCGCTTTTTAACTTGTTTGCAATATAGTCTTAAGGTTTTATTCGTACGGCATAGAAAATAAGGATTTTTAACGTTACCACGCTGAGCAGCATCTGCAAACGTAGAGGATACATCATAAAAAGGAAGTAAACTATAGAATATAATTGTGTGCTAGTACTAAGTTTATTATAGAATATTGATTTTCTAATAACTTAAATCTGCACTTCTTTATCTATCGAATACCAAGGATTGTTATAATAACTAATATGTGTGCTAAAATTGGGGTTGACCAATTGTCCACGCGTCTTTATGATTGTTAATTCTACTTACTGGAATTTCGATTTGATCTGGATTATTGAAAAAAATTGCAAAAAGTTCACATTTTATGGTTTTTCTAATAGATGTGCATGCAAAACCGGAGACGTAGTATATACAGCAGTCTATAAATGCATTCTTGAAATTCTTTGAATCAGAATTGATAATAACTTCATCAAAATGTCAATTTTGTTCCAATTTTCATTTTCGATAATTTTGTTTAATCTATTCATTATGGTTTTGATACATTTATGTTTGATAGATAGATTTATTCATGTATGTGTTTTTTGTGTTTACAAGAACAGGAACAACAATACATAAGTCAAAGAGAAAACATTAAAAATAGATAAAATAAAAGTAACACATTAAAATTACTGCTACATACATCTGAGAATTAACATAAAAAACTAAAATACATTTAATACATTAAAAATTGATGCAATACAGAACAAGTGACTAGGTATTTTTTATTTTTTTAAAATCGAAGGCAATATTAAAAATTACACTATATACATCTAAAAATTAAATACTAGTAAATGTAAATTAGTAGAATACATTAATCACCTGACATCATCACACTAGATATTCGTGAAGGTGGTACACTTCTAAATCACATAGAAAGTTAAAAATACTCGTTTTAAATGTATTAAATTTTTTTTTGGTGCGAATGCCTTCAGGAAGTCTGTTATAGAATTGAATACACCGACATATTATATTTGTATCGGATACCTCTCTCTTATGAGTAATATATTTCAAGTCTGACTTGAATCTCGTGTTATGTTGGTGTGATCTTCGGTGTGCGGTGAATAAATACTTGTGCGGTAGAATTTAAAGCTTTCAAAGATATAGACACCATATGCGGTCAGAAGTCTGTTTCTTTGGAAGACACCGCGGCAAGAGTCCGTGGTTTACATGTTGAACATTATTTTAATAGTTTTCTTCTGGGCGATGAACACTTTATTTAAATGGGTACTGCCGCCCCAAACCACTATCCCATACTTGATATGTGAGTAGCTATTTGCATAGTACACTGTTTTTAGAACATGTGTACTTACATTATCTTTTAAGACCCGTAGTATATAGGCACCTGAAGACAACTTCTTAACTAGATTGGCAACGTGACAATGCCAATTAAGGTTTTCAACTATGTGGATGCCGAGGAATTTAGTTTTACTACTTCGAGTGTGGCTTTGGTGTTTTTGAAAACCACACAATTTGTTTTAGTGGTATTTAGTAGTAGATGGTTCATCGAGAACCATTCGTGTACAATTTTCAGTATTCTACTGCCGTTGCACATTAAGTCTGGGTAATCAGACCCTTGAATGAGCAGGTTCGTATCATCAGAATAGTTTATGATGTTAGTATGTATGTTATTGGCGCATGTGATATCATTAATAAATAAAACAAACACCAAAGGTCCAAGTATGCTGCCTTGTGGGACTCCTTCACTAGTGTACAACATATTGGATCTGAATTTGTTCTTCTGGTTTCGAATTTCCACGTATTGCTTATAACAACTTTTCTCTTGGAAAAAATATCGTTAACAGGTGTGTCTGTGAGCTGCTCAGGTTGATACGGTGGGAGTGGATTCGTTGTTAATTTGTGGGCGCCAGTAACATTGCAGAGCAAGTTACGTGATTAGTATAATGATACAAATAAAACTCTATCAACGAACTGTATTGAAATATTGAAAATATAACAAAAATTAATTGAATATAGATATATACAAAAAATAGTGTGTCTCAAACCATGCTTCCACAGTCGTCAATGGCGATGGCGATCAACCCTTCCCTGCCTGGACGTAGAATGGGGCCTGTGGGCGCCGGTCTTCCTGCTTCCCTCCTAGGCTATCAGACTTGTTGTACAACTGGAGACTATTTCGGACAGGGGTGACGGCGTGTCCAGGCAGTGGATTGATCCCATGAGACGTCGTAGTTGAAAAGGTTGAAACGTTGGAGTTAGTTTGAGATCACAAAAAATAAAAAATAATTAATACAGTCGTTTAAGTACAAAGATACATAACAGCTGAAAAATACAAAATATGAATACAAATATTACGTCAGTCAAAAAGATTATTAAACATAGAATAGGAAACACAATACACAGAAATTTGGTTCGCTGGGCATGGCAAGCAAAATGTTGGGCGTGAAGCGCTGAAAATTAAAGAAACAAAAGAAACAATTAAGAAAAACGAAAATGTCCGGGCCATGTGAGATCCGGTGGAAATTAGCAAGGCCAGACGCTGTTTCTGCCTACATAAATACTTCTTGAGAGCGAAGTATTTATGTAGGGGGTAAAAAAAGGAGAAACAACGCCATATTTGAGTAAAATAAGAGGATACTCACAGAAATACCTTGCCTCTTTCCACCATCAACTCACACGTGTCCGGATACACCAGCCAAGACAAATTACACCAGAGACATGTAGATACTAAGACGGACACGGAAGAAGAGACCCGTACTCAGCCACGCTGAGCACAAAAAACTGTACTCAAATAGAACAAACATAAGGAGCCAATAACAAATTAAATTCACATCGTGCGTCTGCGGATTGCTAAACAACTGTAAAAACATTAAACAATATGGGTTGCATATAGTCAAACCCGTTTAAACAATAATATAAAATAAATATAGCTGCACACAAATCACGGCGCTAAAATATAAATTTGCGAAGAAATACGGAACGAAATAAATTTCGTTACATGCTTCCGCCCGTCAAGTAGTCTTTTATTCATAGATTGGCTGTTCCACAGAGACCATAGCTGTACAGTTTTTCAAGAAGAATATAATGGTTGATTGAATCAAACGCTTTTGACAGACCAAGGAAGATTCCACATGCAAGGTCACCATTTTCCAGGGCTGATAAAATGTTTTTGACATAATCCACTGGTGCTGTTTCCGTGCTATGATTCTTTAAAAATCCGTGATGACTAGACGTTATGAGTCCACTGGTATTACAAAAATATACTATTCTGTTTACCATTACTGTTTCAAAAATCTTGGAAAATACTGATGGGTCTATAATTTTCTACCATCGATGCATCTCCTTTTTTGTAAACGGGAATAACTCTTGCGTTTTTAGAGGGGTTGGAAAGATCCCTGATTCTAATGATGAATTCAGTATATTACATAGAACAGTAGCTAGTTGTGGTATTCACTTTTTTATAATTTCAGTGGGTATTTCATCGATTCCTACGCTTTTTTAATTTTTTAATTTATGTATTACATTTATCACCTCTTCACAATCTACTGTGTGTAGAAATATTGTGTTGTGATTTCGATTGAGATAATTTAAATATTTACCACCAACAGGTTTTGAGATAGCCTTTACAAAATATGTATTTTAGTTTTCTGCCATTTTAGATGGTTCAGCGATGAAGGAAATTGTTTGTTTCAACGTTCCCTGTAATACTTTTAACGAGTTTCCTTATCGTTTTGGTCTGATTATGCTAGGTCAGTATTTGGTTATTTAGATAATTTTTCTTGACGTTTTGTATATTCTTATATTGTCGGTTTAGTTTGGAAAATAAAACTTTGGCGTCCGGTACATACTTTAAGATTGTTTGGAATATTAGAAGTTGATTCTTGCAATTGGATATCATTTCGTTGTTTTATATTTTGTTGGTCTTTTGTTTGGAGCGCTTTTTAGTTTTGGGAAAGTGCAATTTAAATAAATGTTGAAACGTGTCGGAGAACCTAGCGAATTTGTTATTTCTATCACTTTCTTCATATACCTTCTGACAGCGTTCCTCCAGACGAAATGATTCAATGTTCTCATGGGGAAAAATCGCTTTTCCCAAGTTATATTGAGTTCCGGTTGTTGGACATCTATCTCTAATACCTGGCATTAGTGATCTGATGTTCCCATTTCAAAATTTTTAATCTTGTACGGATAGTGCGTATTTGTAATTATATTATCCAGACAGGTTTTGGTCGTATTTGTGATTATAGTAGCTTCGTTTACTGTAAAAGTACTGCCATATGAGGCCCCTAGTTCCTGAAAAGATATGCTTTCTGATGACTCTTTCAGGAGATCGATATTGAAGTCTTCACATATAATTATATATTTTTTTATAAACAGCATGTGTAGTAGTTTACTCATTTTATCAAGAAATACATTTACGTCGCCCTTTTGAGATCTATATATGCAAACTATGGCTATATTGAGATTATTACATTTGTATAGAGCCCTAGAACATTCAAAAACATACAACTCACGAAATGAGTCTATTTCATTGAAATGTTTAGTCAATTCTGCATCACAAGAATATATGGCAGATCCACCGTGTTGATTTGAGTCTCGACAGAAATGTGAAATTAGCCTGTACTGGTTTATTCCTGGGCACCGTAACTGTTTAGCAGAACGCTCATTTGGAGACATTTTGGGTTTTAGGCAAAGTTATACAAAAAAGTTAATAGATTTGAACTTAAAAAGGGACGCCTTTTTATGTTCAAATGTATTAAATAACATCCTGATAAATAGAAAAGCACAAGAAAGATATAGTGTAAAAGATACATATTTTAAACTTACTCTGAGTGCCCATTATATCCATATGGAGATGAGCAAGACCAGAGTGATGGCGATCATAGCACTTGTATTAAATGTATTCCGTCAATACATAACAGTCTTCCATAACATAACAGTCTTCCCAGAATGTTGGAAATCTGCTATAGTGCGTCCGATATTATAAAAATGTGGATCCAACTCAAATTAATATTTATAGGCCAATCACAATAATTTCGAACATTGTCAAGGTTTTCGAAAAAGAATTGTATACTAAGATATAGATACTGCCACTGAAAGATCTTTCCCCGAGACAGCAGGGGTTTATTTCTGGCCGGTCAACTGTTACGAACGGTTCTGTCGGACTACATAGCTAAAGTCTTATATTGTGGAGGACAGGTGGACGTTATTTACCCTGACTTTGCCAAAACCTTCGATCGAATTGACTATCTTCGATTACTAAGCAAACTTGATTAGTATGGATTCTGCTCAAGTCTCGTCAAACTATACAAGTCATATCTAACCAATCGAAGTCAAGTGGTCTCGTATAAAGACTTAATTTATTGAAATGGTGTGGGTTAAATAATATGGAGCTCAACGTCAAAAAATGCAAGATAGTGTCTTACACAAAAAGTGAACGACCTACTAGCTATAATTATAATATTAGGTGTGGGAGTCTCGAAAGTTCGAAAGGAAATTAAAAACTTAGGTGTGTTGTATGATGTCACATTATTATTCCGTCAACATGTAATGTAAATAATTCCGCCTTTAAGATATTGGGATTTATTATTAGAATCAGTAAGGATTTTGATAATACCGAAGTTATAAAGCACAAATATATGCGCTTGAAAAAGTTCAGCGCTGTTTCCTGAAATTCATTCTGTATAAAATAGATGGACGGTACCCTATACATGGAATTTCTGAAGAAATATTGCTTACCCGCCTCGATATACCGTCACTATATTGCGGTGGATTTACTATAAGTTTATGCTTTCTGTTTAAAATAATTAATGAAAAAAAATACATGTCCAGATTTGTTGCTCTATCTACATATACATGTTCTTAGAATCGCAAGCCGGCAGAATTTATGATTTTGTCAAACGCGATACAAACATCGCCACTTTTCAGGCTAATCGCTCACCGACTGGTCGAGGCCCTAGAAACCGCGCTGTTACCAGTTTGGATCCCGCCGCAACGGATCTACGAGCAACGCGATCCTCGCTATCCGAGGGAGGATAGAGGCAGCAAATGCAGGGACGTGGCAAAAGAGACAGCACTGTCTGATGGCCACTCTCGACCTATCTAACGCCTTCAACACAGTGGCGTGGGGGCCATAAACGCGGTACTAACCCGGAAAGGGGTACCAAGACCGTTGAGGGTGCTGATCAGGCCATACCTGTCCGAACGCCAAATCACCGCACCGCAGCCGTCGTGATGTTCGAGGTCACGGCAGGGGTTCCACAGGGGTCAGTCCTAGGTCCCCTCCTATGGAACATAGCCTTTGACGGCGTCCTGCGGCTGGACCTGCTGGAGGACACATAAACAGTGGCCTTCGCCGACGACCTGGCAGTAGTGTCCAAAGGCAGGGACCTGGAAATAGCAAATAGCAGACTGCTGACAGCTGTTGAAGCAGTGGCCAAGTGGACGACGGACAGCGGCCTCAAAATTGCTGTCGACAAAACAGAAGCCCTGCTCTCGACCAAGAGGACAGGAGTCTACGAAGCCACTGCCAACATACTATTGATGGAGAAATCACACCAGATAGCCCGGACAATAAAGTACCTGGGGACGGTGCTGAAGGCAAACATGAACCACACCGCCCAGGTACTAGCAACTACAGCAAAGGCAACAAAGACGGAGGCGGCACTGGCGAGACTACTCCTCAACATCGGGGGACCCTAGGAGAAGAAAAGGCGCCTACTGGCACTGGTGTCGCTCACCTACGCAGCTCCGGCCTGGTCAAACGCCACCAAGACCAGGCGGAACGACGACAGACTGCGAAGGGCGCTGCGTACTAGTGCCATAAGAATCAGCATGGCATAGAAGACTATATCAACGGATGCGGCCGAGGTCCTGGCAAGAACAACACCAGGGGATCTTCTGGTTACAGAACGAGCTAACATCCACAGGAGTAGACGGGAAAGTCACCCAAGGAAGCCCTGGAAGAAGCCAGGAGACTCACACTCCGGAGCTGGCAGACTAAATGGGCAGGGACAGTACATGCTGTGTGGACGAGGAGTGTGATCCCATCCGTCGAGCAGCAGTAAAGAAACTTTGTAAAATAAACAATGGCAAAATAGAACTAAGGCATAACCATTCATACTACGCTCAAACTCAAGGACAACTCCAAATAACCAAAAGGGATGAATGTGACTTTATTATATGGACACCGAAGGGCATGAATATTCAGACTGTATATAGAGATCAACGATTTATTGACAATATGATGACTAAATTGACTCATTTTTATAAAGAAGAAATAGCCCCCGAAATAGTAAATTCTAGAAAAAATTGAAATATGGATATAAGGAATTCATAAATTTATTTATTTAATCATATGCCTTCTAAGGCGTATGCATGTTTTTTTCTCTTTTATTCTTTGTATTTGTATTTTTCTTTTCATTCTTTTCTATCCTGTGTTAAATTGTGTTATCCCTTTCCATGGTATATTTTTTCTTTCGGCTTTTGTTAACCCTCGTATAACTGCTGCAAGTTCCATTGTCCGTCAAATATGAATCATAGTCTAATTTACTGACTTATGAATTTACTTGTAATATATTAATAAATTATTTTTGTGATTTTAAAGTGGATCCAATTATATCTTACTATTATTGATATTGTACACATGCATTATATTGTTAGCTTTTTTATTATAATATTTTATAAAAAAATGTTTTATTTAATTTTAATATAAAATATCTGGTGTGGGCACCACACGACTTTCCGAATTAAATGACCTATTTAATTTTATATAACATTTTCGACATTTTCAACTTTTGGACTTTTTAATTTGTTTTGTCATTTTGACTTTTATGAGATTTTTTACTTTTCTTGACATTTTTGACTTTTTTTGACATTTTTAATATTTTTGATATTTTTTGACATTTTTGATATTTTTTTGTTATTTTATTTAGTTTTTTTTGATATTTTTGACTTTTTTTTATTTTTCGACATTTTTGACTTTTTTGACAAATTTCAATTTGTTGGCATTTTTTACTTTTTTTTTACATTTTCGACATTTTTGACATTTTCGACTTTTTTTGACATTTTTGATATTTTTTAACTTTCTTTGAAATTTTTGTAAAATGTACATTGTGTTAAAATAGCATACAGTAAAATGAGGTTTCTTACTTATTGAGGACTTTGGTAAGCAGCATACACACATTTCTGTATTACGTTTACTCCGGCAAAAAATCAGGCAGGAGTCCTTTGGAATCACTTCGGAAACCAAACCGCCGAGCTGGTCGGGATCTAACTTATTTGAGTCGTCAGAGTACTATAAAATATAAATTTTTAAATATATTTCTAATAATTTATATATATATATATATATATATATATATATATATATATATATATATATATATATATATATATAATTTTTGACTTTTTTTGATATTTTTAATAGTTTTGATATTTTTTGATATTTTTTTGTTATTTTATTTAGTTTTTTTTTGATATTTTTGACTTTTTTTTATTTTTCGACATTTTTGACTTTTTTGACAAATTTCAATTTTTTGGCATTTTTTACTTTTTTTTTACATTTTCGACATTTTTGACATTTTCGACTTTTTTTGACATTTTTGATATTTTTTAACTTTCTTTGAAATTTTTGACACGTGAGATTTTGACGTTTTTACATTTTGACATTTTGACTTTTTATATTTTTGGCATTCTGACATTTTAACATATTGATATTCTGACATTTTGGCATTCTGAAATTATTACATTTTGAAATTATGACATATTTACATTTCATATTTCACATTTTCAAATGTTCACAGTTTCACATGAAAGTTTAATGTAATTATTAATGTATATTTTCAATACCTAACTACATTTAAGATGCGACAATTTTCGCTAATTCCGCGCTTGATTTACGCCGCGCCCGCTGACGTCACGCTGACGTCACGTATATTATTTGTGATATGCGCAATAGGAAATCGCTATTATTGAGAAATCTTCTGTTTTAGTGAACCGATATTGCTCAACTTATGACCCGTAAAATAAATCATTTAAAATAAAAAATATCTGGTGTGGGCACCACACGACTTTCCGAATTAAATGACCTATTTAATTTTATATAACATTTTCGACATTTTCAACTTTTGAACTTTTTAATTTGTTTTGTCATTTTGACTTTTATGAAATTTTTTACTTTTCTTGACATTTTTGACTTTTTTTGACATTTTTAATATTTTTGATATTTTTTGACATTTTTGATATTTTTTTGTTATTTTATTTAGTTTTTTTTTTTGATATTTTTGACTTTTTTTTATTTTTCGACATTTTTGACTTTTTTGACAAATTTCAATTTTTTGGCATTTTTTACTTTTTTTTACATTTTCGACATTTTTGACATTTTCGACTTTTTTTGACATTTTTGATATTTTTTAACTTTCTTTGAAATTTTTGAGACGTGAGATTTTGACGTTTTTACATTTTGACATTTTAACATATTGATATTCTGACATTTTGGCATTCTGACATTTTTACATTTTGAAATTATGACATATTTACATTTAGGCATTTTCATATTTCACATTTTCAAATGTTCACAGTTTCACATGAAAGTTTAATGTAATTATTAATGTATATTTTCAATACCTAACTACATTTAAGATGCGACAATTTTCGCTAATTCCGCGCTTGATTTACGCCACGCCCGCTGACGTCACGCTGACGTCACGTATATTATTTGTGATATGCGCAATAGGAAATCGCTATTATTGAGAAATCTTCTGTTTTAGTGAACCGATATTGCTCAAATTTTCACAGGGTCGCCGAAGCGCGGGCTCTTACCCGATTTCCAAATTTGGCCGCGATCTGTTGTGCCGTTTTCCCACCGTGAGCGCCTAATTATGCTCCGCGCGTGGTGTTGATTGTGATTCCTTCGCTGTTAGTAAACCGATTGAGCTCAAATTTTCACTGGATCGTCCTGAATAGTGTCCGCAGATATTTGCCAAATTTGGTCGCAATCTGTTGTGTCGTTTTCCCGGAATTTTGTTCACAGACAGACAGACAGACAGACAGACAGACAGACAGACGACAGACATACATACCACACACAGACATCGCAAAAATCGGGTTTATTTCGACTATTATGGGCATAAAACGTAACGAAAATTGAAATTTTTTTTTGCTAAATTGTACACGGCAACAATACCTTCCTTCTGGTGTAATTTTTTTCCCGGAAAGTTATCGCATATTTCCACAATCTTAGTTTCGGTAAAACAATACCTTCCTTTACATCAGTGATGTATTCGGAAAGTAAAAAGAAAGTGTGTGAATGTCGCGTGTTTAATTTATTTCACAAATTCTATATGTATCTTTTAATTATTTTTAATACTTTATCGGCGTGTCAACTTTAATAAAACAAATTGTCACTTTGGATTAGCCGTACCCATGAGTTTTCTTAATGTAAAATTAATTTCCCGTCCATTCCGAAGTAGTAGCAGTATTATTTAATTGCTTATTATAAAGGCACCTTACACGGTCAATATTACTGTCAATATTTTAGAATAATGACAGTATTACTGTACGATAATATGTTTAAAATTTTCATTGTTCTAAAATATTGACAGTATTACTGATTGTGTAAGGTATAATAATGCTGGAATGAATAGATTACTGATGATTATGCGAATAATTGATCACTTGATAAATATTGAAGGAGGATACTACTGACAGTACTAGGATTGACAGTATTATTGACCGTGTACGGTGCCTTATAGGGATCAACGCATCCGAAACGTCATCCTGACCCCTGTTCTGGACCATTATCCTTATTGTTATCAATAATCCGAATCTTATTAGGGACAGTGGTATATCTATTTGTCGGTAGATGACACTACTTCCCGGCGCAATATTTTCAATAAATTCATGTTTTATCTTTATTATACAGCATAAACATAAACGATTCATGTTTTTCATAGATCAAAAATGTCAAATTGATAACAATAAATACACTCTGTTAGGAAAGCATTTTATTTAGGTTCCAAACATCTCTACACAGATAATTCATGGTTTGAAATAGTGAGCAAATAAGTCCATTTTTAGACTGGTTTAAACAATTTATTTATAGTTTATTAGTATTATGTTCAACTTTCCCTACATCATAGCAGCTTGAAGAAACATATGCAAAAATGGGGATCTTTTCCTTTGGATACCTTTTGAATAATTCGAAAAAAACGGCCGCTATAATTTCGTACAGATCATTGTGTATACTTCAATATTAAGGGCCCAATCGACTGACATCGTATTTCATTTTCGACTGCAACACGAAAGTTCAAGAAGAGATGACAGTAAATCCGTGTGACACAATAAATTTGGGGCCTACGTGATGTCAAAATAATACAAATGTTATAAAAGTTGCATACACATAGCATATTTATAATTTTAATCTGACGCGATAGTTGGCAGAGTGGTTAAAACATCGGACTTATGAGCCGGTGGCCCAGGTTCGCCACTAGATCTTCGATTGTTTTTATAAGCCCGTTTTTTTTAAATCTTTTATAATTAAAAAAATATATATATTATAAAACGTAAATATAACAAAACCAACATTGTTTTTATAAAAAATAAGTATACACATTACTCAATAAAATTGATTAAAGAATCAATGATTTTACATAAAAATAAATACATTTTAAAATATGGAATAGTAGTATTTGTTCAAATGTGTATATTATTTTCTAGTCTCCTTCATTATTATGGTACGTATGATGAAGTAATATGCCTTGGCCACCTCATATTTTCTTGTTGGCTCTTGGTCTCATTGCGACTATGGTTTCTATAGTTTCCGGAAGCAAACACTTTTTACGAATTCTAAAATCCCATAAATCGTTAGCCAATATCTACAGTGAAAAAGATATTAGCATACATTTCATTTATATTTATATATTTCATTTTGAAATACCCGCAGACACCACGTTATTAAAATAAAATATGTGTATTTATGTCTGAAAACTGTTTCTGTCGCCCGCCGTCCTTTTCTGACTAACTGGTCCCAGGTTTTCTGGAAGTTACTATATATTTATCAAAAATCTGACGTACTATTAATTTTTTATATAGAAATCTATCGCAGCGAAATTAACGTTTACATAAATACAATTCAGTAAAAAAAAAAAAACTGAAAATTATAATTTTCCCTGCGGTTGCTCCGGAGTGGGTCCTGGCCACCTGGTTTTGGGAAATCTCGAACAAAATGAAAATTAGGTTAACGTATGTATGTCTTTTTTTGTTTAGGGTAGTAGTAGTATTCGTTTATTCGCCTCTTCTATTTAAGATGTAGTCACATAATTTGTTTTTGAATGCCTTCATGTTGTTTGTTACATGTCTTACTTCTGTTGGCAGTTTATTATATTGTACTAAGTCATCCATCAGTAAACTTGTTTTTAATGTATTTGTTCTTGTTTTAATTGTGCGTATGTGACTCTTTCTTCTGGTGTTGTGGTTGTGTATATCTTTGTTGTAATTTAAGGTTATATTGCTCTTAATCATTCCTGTTTTCATCTTGTGGATATGTGTTAATTTGGTTTGTAATATGATTTCATTTATTTTCTTCTCCTTCGTATTTTTGAAAATGATTTTTGTTGGTGTAAATCTGCATTTATGCAATTTAGAAAGAGAAACAAGTAAAAACATTGTAAGATTTTGTAGACATTTCTTATTACTCATTTTGAGTATTTTATTATCAGCAAGAAATGCATATCTAGTCGAAGTTGAACTATCCAATATCCATCATCAAAAGTAAATTTTCAAGCTAAAATAAAGTTTATTTAAAAATATATAGAACAGGTGTATCGGCATGTTGCAGTAGTCAGGTACTGCTCTCACTCCGTAAATCTTTTATTTTAGATGTAGGATATTGTGCATCGATAATTTCAGGAAGCAAACACTTATTAAAAAATATATATAATTAGTTTGCTATTTCATTTCGCCAAAAGTCATCATCCCTCAGTATCTACACTGTAAGTTGATTAGTATACAAACAATAATAGTTGGGAGTAAGGAACCAGTTGCAATTTAACAACATATTCTACCAGTACAAGAAAACCTGCAATATATTTTTAAAACGAAACATAATTAAAAGTAGAAAACGGACGGCATTTGACTACTGATTAATTAGACAGCCATACACATTTCAGAGAGTGGAAGTCTCATGGTTATGTCAATAGTAGTACTAGTTCATTCTTTGCTTGGTTCCTTGTCCCAACCATACACATACACACATATGTATATAAATATATATATATATATATATATATATATATATATATATATATATATTTCTGCTTACATATTCATATTCAAATCTAAAAGGAGACTATAAAATAAAAATACAATATTGACGTCTAGTTACGTGCAGCGCGCCTTGTATAATACTATTCTGTTGATTGCTTCAGTTATGCTACATTTCGATGCCGAAATGGGGCATTTCACCTCAACCAATCCATACCCCCTATTAGGCCATCGGGTGAAGCTCCTAAGTATGGATCTACGACATCGACAAATAGGCCGCACTCTTCTATTACAACCGATTGATGTTCCGAAAATTCTCGTAGAGCAAGAGCTTCATGGTCTTGCCACCATTTGGTAGCATCATTTGCATACAAATTTGAATATAACATTGTTGTTATAAGTACGCCACTTTCATTTTCACACTCATATAAATAATAAATAATAAAAAATCTGCCTCCAAGTCGAAACAGTGTCATTAATGTTAATAACTTAAATTATGTACATTTATTTTAGGAAATATACATATCAGGTCGTGGATGTAAATCCATTTCTTCGTGGTGGTGATTTTTTTTAAGCTACAAGAATACATTTAATTTAAATTTAGTTCACTATTAGTTTTAAATGTATTGCCCTCTTACTCTTTTCATTCTCTTAAGTACACTAAGACGTTTCGTATTTTTACACAATTTAGTGCTTCTGCCCATTGTTCCAACCTGTAGTAATCATACCATGAATAATATATTTCGTATAAAATTCATTATACTATGTTTTATGTAATACTTGCCTTGGTGTAGTAGCACTGTACGCAAAATCAATGTAATAGTACACTATAATCAATATAATACAACAATATTTAAACACACACTATTTATTCGATTAGAATACGAATCTGACGTTCATCAAATATTAAGCAGAGATATAAACAATATAAAATGATGAAGAAAATGCCTATAAATGAAACAGAGAAAACAAAATATAGTTAATACACTCATTAGAAAGACAAAACAAATGTACTGACATACCACGGTGTATTCAGGAACCTTCTCAATGTAATGTTCTAGTACCGCTGCAGGCTTAACCAGTTTGTTTTGGTTAGGCCCCCAGCCCAGACAGGAGCACCATATGTAAGTTTTGGTCTCAGCACGGCGCTAAAGATCCTTAACTTATTACGCAAATTATGAACGCTATCTCCCAATTAAGGGCAATAACCTGACCGCAGCTTGCCTGACTCTCGCCAGTGCCGTTTCTAGGTGCGCATTCCAGCTCAGTTTAGGCGTCAGTGTGACACCCAGGTACCTGACAGAATCACTCCAGGGAATGTTCTTATCAAATAAAAGGATGTCATCTGGTCTCACCAGTTTCTTTCGGGAGAAGAAAACCGCGGTGCTCTTGTCCGGATTCACCTGTACCCTCCATGCTTTCATCCACAACTATAATTAGGTTGTGGCTGATTGCAGACGCGCGGCGATAGTGGACGAGTTCCTCGAGCGATACAATAGGGCTGTATTGTCGGCGTACTGTGCCATCATTACATTACGGGATCGCGGAATGTCCGAAAAATATATATTAAAAAGATATGGCGCGATTACAGATCCTTGGGGCACTCCGGCGAGAAGGGATCTCTCCGAGGAGAGACACCTCCCCAGCCGTACTCTGAAACTACGTTGCTTCAGGTATGAAGCCACTAGCCGAATCATGTACCCAGGATATTCATGCTGGATGAGTTTATAAAGCAGGCCATTGTGCCATAATTTATCGAACGCCTTCTCAACATCTAGGAATATCGCGGCCGTGGATCGATTCATGTTAAAACCTTCCGCAACGTATTCCACAACTCTAGTGAGTTGATGCTGCGTCGAAAGATGAGCTCTGAACCCGTGCTGCTCTTCGGGCAACATATTGTTTGCCTCGGTCAAATCGCGGAGACAGCCTAGTATGACCCTCTCAGCTAGCTTGCCGATACCAGAGAGAAGGCTGATTGGACGAAAGTTTTGAGGAAACTTCGTGTCTTTGTCCGGTTTGGGAATCATCACCACCGTTGCAGTTTTCCATTCATCGGGAAAATGCGACGTTCGGAGAATAGCATTGAAAATGTGAACCAGCCATGTAATTGCATTTCTGGGTAGTAGACGAAGAACAGTATTTGGAATGTTATCGGGGCCCGGAGCTTTCCTTTTGACGCATTTCTTTAATAGTTGGCGAATCCACGCTGGCGTTACTAATTTTAGCTGAGGCCCATCGCGGTTTTGGGCTTTTAAAATGTTTGACTCTACCGACATGGTCTACGTCCATGTCTGTATAGTTTGGTTCACATTGTCTTTCAAAGCTGTCAGCAAGTGCTTCTGCTTTGTCCACTTCTGTGAAAACTGATGAAGGTAATGGGGTATGTTTGGGAAGGAGGCTGAAGCAAAGAAAGCATGACATAGCCAAGCAGTGGTGGTACATGACGGAATACGTGGGAAGGACAAGTGACACGTTTACGGGGTACAATTTAAAAATAATATAAAAAAATAAAGGGACCGCGGTTGGAATGTGATCCATCGTCCATTATCAGCAGTTCCTATGCGAACGCGACATCTTTTGGTGGTTGGCTGATGTGCCGGACCGCTGACAGAATGGGCAACAGGAGTGGATTAATATGTTTTATCCCTTTTCCTGGAGTTGTCGGGACGTTTTCCGTAGTTGTACGGGAATGGTGTGGCGGCGGTAGACATCCTGTCTTGTAAAGTATAGCTCCGACTCGGAATCCGATCCGAACAAATCGCATAGCTTCCTCCTACGGGCCGGTTCTGGGGTATTTGCTAATGGCGACAGCATGGCTAGGACTCCCGTTTCTATATTTATATGGATATAGAATGGGTAGGAATAATAATAAAATGTGTTTACCTGTGGTAAATTTTTTTCGGTTTTTCTTTATCCCCCCTTATTTTCATTTTTCTTTTCTATTTTATTTATATGCCTTCTTTAGGTCCTTGATATTTACTCTGTGTAATTTTTTATTCTTGTCGTTTATATATTAATTAGTATATATTAAAGGGGGGTGAACGGTTACAACTGTGAATGGTCCAGTGTATTTTTCAGCTAGTTTGGCAGCAAATCCTTCCCCAGCTGCAGATAATATATGATGCCGGTTCCAGACCCAGTCACCCACATAGCATCTCCATTCTCGATGTCGTAGATTGTAATGCTTGCTCGGCTGGTAAATGCTTTAGCCAAATGAAGCTGGACTAGTTTATATGTGTCTTCTAAAGTCTTGAGTTTTTCAGATCGGACTTTCTTCGGTCTTGGTGTGTGGTTGTTGGAGGCAGTAAGGTAACTCTGGCTCCCTTCCAAAGTTCAGAAATGCTGGAGTGAATCCTGTGCATTCCTGCCTGGCAGTGTTTACTGCATAAGTCAGTGCCGCCAGATTTGCATCCCAGTTTCGATGATTCCCCTCCGTAAATTGGCTGATCATCATTTTAATCGTTCGGTTTGCTGGTTCGACTGGCTTTGCCTGTGGGGTGTATGGAGTGGTGAATTGGAGCTCGCACCCTAATTCCTTGGCAAGGTTGGTGAATTTGTTGCTGTCGAATTGGGAGCCATTATCGCATATTATTTTGGTAGGTCTCCCAAATCTGAACACCACCAGCTCTAGTAGTGCCTGGCTTATGGTGTCGGCGGTAGCTGTATGCAGGGGTCGGGTTTCGGTCCACTTAGTGAAGCGGTCTTGGAATATCACTATGAACCGATGGCCCCGAGGTGATTTAGGAAGCGGTCCCATTAAGTCTGTCGATATTGTATGCCAGGGTCCTGGAATTTTGGGTAAGGACATCTTCCCGGCTGGACATTGCTGACTCGTTTTGAACTGTTGGCACTTTGTGCATTTTCTTACATATTGTGCAATATCCCGGTTCATTGCCGGCCAGTAGTGTAATTGTGATATCCTATTTATTATTTTGCTTATTCCTAGGTGACTGCTGGATTATCGTGGAATTGTTGCAAAAATTTTGCCCGGAGTGGTTTTGGCACGCAACGCTTCCACGGTTGGGTCATCTCGTCCTCTTTCCAATGCATTGGGTCCCAGAAGTGGCGGTATAATATCCCCTGGATTATACGGTACTCGAAAAATTGTTGCGGATTTTCTTGCACCTTCACAGGCTTGTGCGGCGTATGTATTCGCTGCTGGGGGAGTTGCTGTCGGTCCTGGTGTATCTTGGAGGCCTTCCCCTAACACGGTTTCCTCGGCCGAGGTATCGGTAAATCCCCATGTCTCCTTCTTGGACATGGCTGGTTGGCGGTGCGTTGTTGGGATGCCTCTTCGAGGGGTCAGCGTGCTGACGTAGATTTGTGACTGGCGGTTCCACCGGGTAGAAACTGTCACAAATAAATAATAAATAAAAATGTTAATTCAAAAATAACTAAAGTAATTGTAATAATGAAAAATAAAATAAACAGTCTTCTAAAATATAAAATAAACAGCATGAAAAATATAAAATAAACAGTATCCTAGAGCGGGTAAACGGTGGGCAGCGTGGTCAGGGGGAAGGCGGTAGTGAATCAGCGAATGTGCCGCGGCACCGCTGGTTCCAGACGGTCGTGAGGGGAATGAAATGATGAATGTGCCGGGGCACCGTTAGTTCGGGCAGCGGAGACGGGAGCGAACAAAATGAGTGTGCCGGGGCACCATTAAGTCCGGAGAAAGGATGTTCTCCGGTGGTTAATTTTTTTTGCGGCGCATGGCCCGGGTGTGTAAAAATCTTCAATAAGACGAATCCCCTCTCCGTGAGGGGAGACAGTGTCAGAATCTTACTGACTAAAAAGCACTCCCGCCTGTAACATAGCGAAAAAATTAATTTTATTGTGACGAGAGCGCTGGTCGCTCAGCGTGCCGGCAGCGCACCGTGCGCTACGGAGATGCTGCGCGACCAGGGGTGCGCTCTCGTCAAGTCCCCTCTACATTGGCTCCCACCGCCGCCGATCCCACCGCCATTGTTCTACCACCAACACAGCCTTTTCTGTTCCCCACCACCGTGTCTGGCTATAAAAGCGCTGCACAGAACCAGCATAGCCAGCATCATAGATAAGTACTATAGATGGGCGACTCTAATAGAGCGTGACATCAGGTCGTTTTAGTTTATCTCCATACCGCATACGCGCTCATCGATGGCGACGGGAAATATAAATTCTTCTGAATAGAAAGTAGGGAAATATAAATTACTATTATTACAAAAAATTGGTATAAATAATCAAAACAAGAATAAAGTATATATATATATATATATATATATATATATATATATATATATATATATATATATATATATAGATATATATATATATATATATATATATATATATATCAAATACTTTATTCCTATTTTACGTATTTATTCCAACTTTTTATTATAAGAGTAATCTATTAATAACAATACACAAATTAGTTACATTTAACATTCATTTACTAAACAATAAATTATAAATATTACATATAACAACAGTTTCCATTACAATGAAGAGTAATTGACATCACAATTATAAGATATAATACAGTCTACGGTCAGAATATAATCATTAAATAAAAATGACAATGCATTGATATATCCTTCTGGAGGGATTTACACGACTTCACATAACACTGGCGAACCATATTAAAAACAAGCACTGTTACACAAACTGACTTGTATACTGAACGGCACCAGCAACAAAAATGGCGCATGAATGGCGAAACCACCAGACGGCGAACCCATACACAACCCAAACGAAACACAACAATCCAACTAGTCTCCCTTCTCACCCCGCTAGCCTCTCTCCTAGGCTTACGACGACAGCGCTCAGGTGGTCTGGAGGAAAATTACTGATCTCCATGAAAATCATGGTGGAGTCGCCGCTGCATGGCCAGCATACTGAGTTGAACTGTCGTGACAGGCAGACGTATTTTCTCCTGAGCCCAGCCGTGCAGCCAAGCCACCGGAGAATGCTGACAACCCCACCGAATCAAGTAAGTGGATCATTTTATTAAGTGTGCGCCTACCACTCCCCAACATGGACGTCGGGATCACACTCGATAGCTCCAGGGAGGAGTTGTTCTCTGTAATAAAGAGACAGATGAACGTGATTGATAATATCAATACTAAAGTAGAGGAGCTCTCACAAGCTCTAAATAATCAAACCGCTACCAACAGTGCCCCCTCGCAATATCCCCCAGGTCCCGATTCACCCGAAGAGGGATCATTCATCAGCACCCTAGGCCTTCCGCCGAAACAGGTGCGACCAAGTCCCCCGCCGACCGCTTCCGAGAAGCCATTGCTGGTCGGTAATTGTTCAATTACCGACAGGCCGACTTCTGGGAAGCGTAAGAAGGAGGAATTTCCCCCATTACCTTCAATTGTTCCCCAAATTGATGACGTTCTCATCTATAACCCACCCCCTCCAAAGCATGTAAATGCGATGGAAAATCCCCAAGCCCCTATCGTGAGCCCATGCTCACGGACCATCCGGATGTCAAACGGAAGGCATCCGATGACTCCACCGCCTCAGAGAAAGCATCGTCTTCCGATGAGGCCGATGATTTTCTCGTGAAGGTTTCACGAAAAAATGCCAAGAGAGCAAAGGCAAACTGTCCAGCCGCTGCTCTCCCCTCAAACCCCCCATCATCTCAAAACGTAGCCCCTCCTGCCAAGGAAAAAGCACCTCCCCCAGTAATCCTCCACTCGAAGGAGAACTACGGTGCGATCGTCCGCGAAATTCGCGCCCGCAAGATCATCATTAAGAAAGCAGTCAACACTGCTGAAGGAGCCCGGTTTCACCCGGAGACTCCAAATGACTTCAGACGCCTCACGTCGTACCTATCCGAGCGTGGCGCGAAAGAGGGTGCTACGTGTGGTGGTCCGCGGTATCCCCGTAACCGTCACTGAAGACGACGTCCTCCTTGATCTCAAAGATCAAGGTTTCCCTGCCATCTCGGTCTACCGGATGGGCCAAAAAGCGAGGCAAAAGCTGTTCCCCATGATGATGGTGGTGCTCCCATTGACCCCATCGGGGAGAGAAATCTTCAAGCTGGAGAACATATGGGACTTCCATCGTGTCACGGTGGAACATAAACGCAAGTCCCCCCTGATTGGACAATGCCACCGATGTCAAAATTTGGACACTCTTCGTCCAATTGTCACCTCGATTTTCCTGCGTTAAATGCGCTGACGAGCACCCCACATCAGCGTGTAAGACAACGCGCGAAACTGACCCCGCAAAATGCGCCAATTGTGGTAATAACCACACAGCCAACTACCGCGGCTGCCCCAAATTCCCCAAGCCAAGCCACTCCGGGCGTTCATATGCCCAAGCCGCTACCCAACTTGCGCCCATCGCGCCTCGGCCCTCCGTGCCTACCAACATCACATCTGCCCCTAAGGCACCCGCCGCCACTTCGGCACCCGCCGCTCCCTCGGCACCCGCCGCCATTAAGGCATCCACCGCTCCTGCGGCACAAACCTCGTCAGCCCCTAAGGCACCCGCCACACCTACTGCTTCCATAGACCCACTGGCGGAGAAAATAAATAAATTCAATGAGCTTATCGATCTCAAGATTGGCCAGGGGATCTCTGCCGCCGCACAGGACTCACTGACTAACTTGATGATCAAGTTCATGACAATAATAACCGCCGGACCTTAAAATGCCTGCACACCAGAACACGTTGGCCTCACCATTCAAGTTAGCGTTCTGGAATGCAGACGGATTAAAGTCCGATAAACATGAGTTAGAAGATTTCCTAGTCCAGCATGCCATCGACGTCATGCTGGTCTGCGAAACTCACCTCCGCCCTAGTGAAAGTTGTAAAATTCCGGGATACAATCTTTTTCGAAAGGATAGATTAGGTGCACCAAAAGGGGGCACAGCAATATACGCAAGAAGAGCGCTTGATCACGCAGGACTCGACTTGCCGTTGCTGGAGAACCTGGAGGTCAACGCCATAACAGTAAACATCGATAACAAAGAGCCTGTCGCGATTGTGGCCTGCTATAATGGCCCTGCAAAATTATTGCTGCCCGCAGACCTGGACTTAATTCAGGCCTGTGGACGCAGAATTATTCTAGCCGGTGATTTTAACGCGAAACACGCGGACTGGAATTGTCGCACGACGACAGTACGGGGAAGGACCCTGTCGCTGTGGGCTGAAAACAACGGGTTCTCGATTGCGAGCCCGGACGAACCCACCTTCTACCATAAGGTAGGGCATAGACCTGATATTCTAGACATTGCGCTGCTTCGCAACGTCAATGTCCCTAGTAATCTGACGGTTCATAATGCCCTTAACTCGGACCATCTCCCCGTTGTGTTCGACCTGCAGCGACATGCATGCAGGGAACCCCTTAAAGTCAACCAAACGGTTGTCTGGAAGAAGTTCCCGCAACATCTTTACCCGCTACTGCCTCCGTTAGGCCATATCTCACTCCCGTGCGAAATTGATCATGCAGTTACCGAACTTACTGCCGCCATAACAACGGCTATTGGTAGGTCTACCAAGACTGTCGGTGGGGGAGCCGCGGGGAGAAATCCCTTGGGCCTTCCTGCTGACATCCGTGGACTTATCAACGCCAAGAACCGCGCTAGGCGCATTTATCATAAATTCTGTTTACCTGCGGACAAGCACATCATGCTTGATCTACAAAAACAGGCTCGTTCCGCGGTGCTAGAGCACAAGAATCTTCGCTGGCTCGAGCTCATAAAGTCAACCGATGATACGCCCCAGAAACTGTGGAAACTTGCTCGCAGACTGGGAAGAATTCCGACAACCCCCGCGTTTTTACATGGACCCCGGGGTCTAGTTTTCACAGAAGCGGACAAAGTAAAAGCACTTGCTGACAGCTTTGAAAGACAATGTGAACCAAACTATACAGACATGGACGTAGACCATGTCGGTAGAGTCAAACGTAAAGTCACCCGCGTTTTAAAAGCCCAAAACCGCGTTGGGCCTCAGCCAAAATTAGTAACGCCAGCGGAGATTCGCCAACTATTAAAGAAATGCGTCAAAAGGAAAGCTCCGGGCCCGGATAACATTCCAAACTACCCAGAAAGGCAATTACCTGGCTGGTTCACATTTTCAATGCTATGCTCCGAACGTCGCATTTTCCAGATCAATGGAAAACTGCAACGGTGGTGATGATTCCCAAACCGGGCAAAGACACGAAGTTTCCTCAAAACTTTCGTACAATCAGTCTTCTCTCCGGTATCGGCAAGCTAGCTGAGAGGGTCATTCTGGGCCGTCTCCGCGATTTCACCGAGGCAAACAACATCTTGCCCGAAAAGCAGCACGGGTTCAGAGCTCACCTTTCGACGCAGCATCAACTCACTAGAGTTGTGGAATACGTTGCGGAAGGTTTTAAAACGAATCTATCCACGGCCGCGATATTCCTAGATCTTGAGAAGGCGTTCAGAGTACGGCTGGGGAGGTGTCTCTCCTCGGAGAGATCCCTACTCGCCGGAGTCCCCCAAGGTTCTGTAATTGCGCCATATCTTTTTAATATATATTTTTCGGACATTCCGCGATCCCGTAATGTGATGATGGCACAGTACGCCGACGATACAGCCCTATTGTATCGCTCGACGAACTCGTCCACAATCGCCGCGCGTCTGCAATCAGCCACAACCGAATTAGAGTTGTGGATGAAGGCATGGAGGGTACAGGTGAATCCGGAGAAGAACACCGCGGTTTTTTTCTCCCGAAGGAGACTGGTGAGACGAGATGACATCCTTTTATTTGATAAGAACATTCCCTGGAGTGATTCTGTCAGGTACCTGGGTGTCACGCTGACGCCTAAACTGAGTTGGAACGCGCACCTAGAAACGGCACTGGTGAGAACCAGGCAAGCCGCGGGCAGGTTATTTCCCTTAATTGGGAGATATAGCGTTCTTAGTTTGCGTAATAAGTTACGGATCTTCAGCGCCGTGCTGAGACCAAAACTTACATACGGTGCTCCTGTCTGGGCTGGGGGCCTAACCAAAACAAACTGGTTAAGCCTGCAACAGTAGCAGAACGTTACATTGAGAAGGTTCCTGAATTCCCCGTGGTATGTCAGGAACACACAAATTAGAGACGAGCTGGGAGTATGCTTGATGTTTGATCACATCAAACATATTGCCTCCAGCTTCCACGAAAGATTGGCGGAAACCCATTAGAGTCAATGAAGGCATGCTACAATTATGATGAAAATCATAATTGGAAATATGATAGGCCCAGGTCGATCCTTGTAGGACCACCGTGAATCGGGCAAACCCATAAAGTGAAGCCCCCCGGGGCTGGCCAACATGGCCATTAACTATACCTCTCACGTGATTAACATCCCTATATAAGTCTAACATACATAAAATTAATTTTTTCGTTATGTTGCAGGCGGCAGTGCTTTTTAGTCAGTAAAAATCTGACACTGTTTCCCCTCAGGAGAGGGGATTCGTCTTTTGAAGATTTTTAACACTGCCAGGCCACGCGCCAAACCACAAAAAAAAAGCATAGCCAGAAGAGCACCGACTCCTCTCAACCACCCCCCCTGACACAAGGCCCTTGCGAGTTCAAACACCCTGTGGTCTAGTCAGGTTTTCCTAACGCCCCCAAGTCCAGCAGAGACCTGTGGTTTCTCGGCCCCGGCTGGCAATCCCGACCGCACCGTACCGCCTCTCCCGTCGCCGTGCCGCCGACCGCGCTGTACATAATTATTGTTGGAATTGTTTTATTTTATTTGGGTTATTTTACAAGAGTACATTTTATTTTGGTTGTGAATAAATTTTTATTTTATACTGTTTATTTTTCTCATTTGTGACTCGCCTGGGCCCACGCATGTCACATTATATATGCGTATATCAAATGAATGTAATCACGTAAGAAAATGTTGTGGTGGCCATGTTGGCCAGCCCCGGCGGCTTCACAGGAGAGATTTTGGCCTAATCACGGATGATCTGCGAGAATCATCCTGGGCCTTTTATGTTTCCAATCACGATTTTCATCGTAATTGGAACATGACTTAACTGATTCCATTGGATGCTCCTCTAGCCTTCCATGGAATGCTGAAGCAATATGTTTGATGTGATCATACAGACATACTTCTAGCTCACGTCTAATTTGTCTGTTCCTAACATACCATGGGGCATTTAGGAACATTTTAAGAGTTTTATTCTGGAATCGCTGCAAGCTCGCCCAATTTGTCTTTGTCAAGCATCCAGCCCAGTTAGTGGCTGATTGCAATCTTGCAGCGATTGTTTTTCGGTATGTCGAGCGATACAGTAGGGCTTTATAGTCGGCATACTGAGCTATCATTACTTTATCGGATCGCGGAAAATCTGAGAAATAAATATTAAATAGATATGGCGCGATTACTGAACCTTGGGGGACACCGGCGAGTAAGGTTCTCTCTGACGAGAGACCCTTATCCAGCCGTACTTTGAAGCTACGTTGCTTCAGGTATGAAGCAACAAGACGAATCACATGGTCCGGATATTCATAGTGAATGAGTTTATAAAGCAGGCCTTTATGCCATACTTTATCAAACGCCTTCTCAACATCGAGGAATATCGCAGCCGTGGAGCGCCTCGTGTTAAAACCCTCCGCAATGTATTCCACTACTCTATTGAGCTGATGCTGCGTAGAAAGGAGAGCTCTGAAGCCGTGTTGTTGATCGGGCACAATATGATTTGCCTCGGTGTAGTCGCGAATTCTGGCTAGAAGAACCCTCTCGGCCAGTTTGCCGATACCGGAAAGTAGGCTGATTGGGCGATAGTTTTGAGGAAACTTACCGTCGTTGCCTGGTTTTGGAATCATCACGACCGTCGCAATTTTCCATTGAGATGGGAAGCGCTACGTTCGAAGCATAGCATTGAAGATGTGAGTAAGGCATACAATCGCCTTTCTGGGTAATAAACGAAGAGGCAGTGTTAGGAATATTATCTGGTCCCGGAGCTTTCCTTTTTACGCATTTCTTGAGGAGTTTTTGAATCTCCCCTGGCGTGACGAGTCTTGGCTGGGCGGCATCGCCCTCGGGGACTTCTAGAACACGTTTTACTCGTTTACTGACTTTACGGACATTATCGATATCCATGTCCGTATAGTTCGGTTCACATTGGCTTTCAAAGTTGTCAGCTAATGCCTCGGCTTTGGCAGCCTCCGTGTAAACTAATCCATTGCGGCCGTGACGAACCGCAGGAGTTGTGGGAACTCTGCCCAGACGACGCGCTAGTTTCCACAGCTTCTGGGGCGTTTCGTCTGTTGACTGGATAAGTTCAAGCCAGCGGAAATTCTTGTGCTCTTGCACAGCAATACGGGCCTGTTTTTGTAGGTCAAGCATGATGTGCTTATCCTCGGGCTGTCTGCTTCTATTATAAATACGTCGCGCACGGTTTTTCGACTTAACAAGTCTACGGATATCGACCGGAAGCCCCAGGTGATTTCTCATCGAGGGCGCCGTTCCGAAGGCCTTGGTAGACTTGTCGATCGTGGTGGTGATAGCGGTTTAAGAGTTTACCGGGACTATTGTAACAAGCCACGACAATAACAGGCCCTTTATCGTCAATATTTAATGTGATGGCATTCGCTTCCAGGTTCTCTAGCAACGGCAGCTCGAACTCTGTTGGATCCAGAGTTCTTCGTGCGTATATTGCTGTGCCCCCCTTCGGCATGCCGATTCTATCCCTACGAAAAATATGATAACCTGAAATGTTACATCTTTGACCGGGCCTAAGGAATGTTTCGCAGATGATATCATGTTCGTCCAAGAAAACGGTTACCTCATGTAAATCTGATTTTAGCCCGTCTGCATTCCAGAAGGTAGGCTTAAAAAAGAATTCTCTAGCATTCTGGTGTGCTGGTATTTTTAAGGCGCGGCTAGGGTGGCGAGCAGTTTGAAACTGAAAGGTCCCAAAGTGCATTCTTTTCACCAACAGTGATCCCCCTTGCGGTTCGGGCTTGAATAAATTCCGAGAGGCGGTTGATGCGTATCTCATCGGTTATCTTGTGGTCAGAGGGGGGCGTGGGCATTTGATGGGGAGGTTGTACCGGGGCGGCGGCCGCTTGGGGAGCGGGCAGAGGGTGCCGGAGGGACAGATGCAGATGGCGATATTGGGTTAGTGGGGGCAGATTACGCAATTTTTGATGTAGCGCTTGCGTAATAGATTCCGGATGTCACTTTGCGCTTTGGGAATTTGGTGCAACCGCGGTAGTTTGCCGTGTGGCATTCGCCGCAGTTTGCACATTTAGCGGGATCGGTTTCACGTGTGGTTGTACACGTGGATGTGAGGTGAACCCCGGCACATTTGACGTAGGCAAAGTCGCTGCGGCGGTTCGAGGCGGAATGGCCAAATTTTTGGCAGCGATGGCATTGCGAAATTTCGCCGGACTTACGCTTGTGTTCCAGTGTGACTCGGTGGAACCCCCATATATTCTCCAGCATGAAGATCTCTCTTCCGGCCGAAGTCAACGGTTTAATTTGGATTTTTGGACCATCCGGTGGGCCAAGTTAGCGGGGAAGCCTTGCTTCTTGACGTCATCCAGACCGTCTTGTTCTGTGACTGTCTCAGGGATGCCACGAAGCATCACACGCAACAGCCTGTCTGACGGCAAGGTGTAGGTGTGGAACTTCGCGTTCCTATGACGTTAAGCGTCTAAAATCATCAGGTGTCTCGGGGTGAAATCGAGCACCAAGGCGGTCACTTTTTGATTTTAATCCCCGAACGGACAATAGTGGCGTAGTCCTTCTTGGACTGGAGAATTACGGGCGTGGGGGTTTTCGCCTTTGCGAGATTTGAGGCTGCGGGGTTTGTGGCCTGAGCGGCATGGGGGATGGGGGATTTTGCTCGCTTCAAGTTCTTGCGGGACTGAACCGTCGTAAATCCCTGGTCGTCTGAAACGCCGACAGTGTCACTGTGCGGTGCGGTTTCGTTTGATGAGTCGGAGCTAGGACGGGAGAGCTCCTCCGAAGCTTTACGCTTGCAATCGGTGTTTTCGGTGAGCATGGGCTCGATATCTTGCTCTATTAGGGCGAGAGCGGGAGAATCATCCATCGCATTTACATGCGATGGGGAGGTGGGATTGAGGCGAGTACTTGCTCGACATAGGGTACGCGTGTTACGGGTACCCCTTCGCCCTTCAACGAATTACCACCAAAAACAAGAAGACGCTGACCCTATTGTTATATAAACAAAAGCGACCATGATTATATTGCTGATACAAATACCACGATATTTACTATCGCCGTACATTTGCACCAGCATATTTACAAACACTAATTACTATTTAATATCAATCAGCATTAGCTAAGTCAGCACTTGTATATCGGCTTTTGCATTGCCGATACAATGTTCAATAAATAAGTTAAACCATGTAAATATCTGTGTTCATCCATAATTTGCGCGATGACAACGGGGGGAATTCCTCCTTCGTGCGTTTTCCAGAAGCGGGCCTATCGGTAATTAGGGAATTACTGACCAGCTCTGGATTCTTGGAAGCGGCAGACGGGGGGTTTTGTCGCACCTGTTTCGGCGGAAGCCCTACTAAGGTGCTTATGAATGATCCCTCTTCGGGTGAATCGGGACCTGGGGGATATTGTGAGGGGGAACGGTTAGTAGCGGTTAGATTAGTTACAGCTCGTGTGAGCTACTCTACTGTTACCAAAATTTGATGTGAGTGTCTGCAACTTTCGACTTGAATTTTTTGTGGTTTAGAACTGAGCGGACTGAGCAGTGAGCCCATGTGAAAGCCTGATTTTTGAAAATAGATTAATATAATAAATCTATTGTTAAATTGGAAATCATTTTGTGCTACACACATTTCAAAGACAGACTGAAGTTATGATCTGGTTACTGGGTGCACGGTGGTTGTATCCATTATGTCAGGAATAATCGAAAGACATTCGTTAAATAGAATTTTTGAGAACATGCTTGAGACGTTTTATAAGACTAATTTGTGAGAAGTCTACTCTTTAAGAGCTGCCTTCCGGCTCTTCTATTCGGCACCAGAAAACTGGAATGTGCTACTTCAGAAAATCATACTCAGACTATCCAAAGTATCATTTATTGTGTTATACTATTATGTTTGATTAATTGTCTTTTCTAGTTCTCTAACACATTCATGTAAGTCTGGGTCATCTTCCCACACATATTGTGATTGTTGGGTGCACAACAGAAGAAACATTTTCCGCACGAACCATAGGAATTTCAGAAGTTACAGAAGAAAGAGCATTTTTTTCGTATAAAATTGGGGACACTTGCAACGACCTCACCTTGACAGAAGAGTGGTTGTAAGGCGACGGCCTACCCTGGCTAGCTTAGTGGGAAGGTCGTGGTTCTTTTCGAACAATTTGAAGTTTATAAAAAAATATCGAGCACACTACTACGGCTCCGACTGCAAAACTAATATGGATGCTCTAAACCTTACCTAGATCAACTACGGCGCCACTTGGTTTTGAATAAAGAGACATAATAAGTTCATATAAAACCAAGAAAAAAAGGTTTATTGAAATGTAATCAAATTTTAAATTGAGAAAATAGAACGTGTGTAAAAATACTAAAGCGTGACCGGTATCGCAACAACCTTACTCAACGCGAAAAAAATATAACCCCCCTGACATCAAAGCAAATCCCTCCCAATGCTAAACAAAAATGACTCTACTATAAAACCCAATTAAATTCAATTAATCAACCGACCGTTCCGTTATGCATAACGCTGCAAGATCTTACGCAAGGCCGCTGTTCCAGTCGAACACGTGCGGAGATGAAAGGTGGTAGATCTTGACCATTTCCGCTTTCCCGGTTACATCCTCGTGGCTGCTGCTCCACGGCTGTTATCTCCGGATGGCCCGGATTTTCGTCGATTTCACGGCACTACGGCATTAACTATGGCCGGCTGGTATAGGGTTCTCGGAGCACCTCTTTCGCCAAAGTCTGGCTAGGGAGAGAGCGACTCCTCGATCTCGCAACTTCGTCGACTTTTGCCCCTCTCCCTCTGGTTTTTGCACCTTTCTTGAAATTAAATTTTCATAATTGGGATGCATACTCCATCTATCGGCGGATATCTACTATAAATATAAATTCCTATCGCGCCCTCTCTTAAAAACGGTGAGGATGAAGTGGCCCCCGTTAGCGATCAGCCGTTTTCGTTTCAACAAACGCACTTGTTGTTTGAATTGTTTTTCGACATTCTCACTGGTAGTGTTCACGTTTCAAGCACCATAATACGCCCAATTGTACCCACGTACTGCGTCCGTAACGAATAGTAGCACTCCGCTTATTACGCTCACTAACAACTTAATCTAACAAAGTTATAATATTACAGGAACAAGTACATACGTTATTATCAGGAAATACAATATCATAGTCACATACTATTTCTGGACTGACTCTGAAACTATCATGGTTCATGGTAAGTACATAATGTTCTGATGCACTTTCGAAATCTAGTTACTTTATTTTCAGGTTTAAACACCCTCTACCAAAGTTTAGTAACCCTCCCCTGAACGAGACAACACTTTGGAGTTTGATCAGGACCTCTAATAATGAACTCGAGCAGTTCGGATCTCTCTAGATGCATAATTTAATGACTTATTGTCCAATTTATCGTACTAAAGAGATTAAAAACGCAGACCAGTAACTGTTCCTCAAAAAACCTGTTACACGCTGTAATTAAGCTATACAACATATTGTTATATTAATGTGACAACACATTTCTAAATTGTTGAGTACAATAAACAAATTATATTACCTTGTGTTTTTAGATTTATATATATATATATATATATATATATATATATATATATATATATCAATTACTAATAAAATGCTAGGATCGCCAAAGCAATAGAGTGATTACGTAAACACTGCGTGCACGCTCCCAATAGCCCTGCCCCCTCTATGCAGCCGTATTGCACTGTACAAGCAAATACACGTCTTGAACACTGAGACAAAACGTATAATTTTTCATAACAATCCGCTAAAAATTATAATAATAAAGCAAAATTGTAAAAATGAAATACTCTATACTATTATTATTATTATAATACTTATGACGTAATGTACACTCGCCACATCATATTTTTTGTTTGTTATTACTTTCCGAAGCACGGTAGAAAGTATAAAGTAGTTTCGTACGCAAGTACGAAAAACTCCATTTTGACGAAAATTGTATAGATAAGTAATCTGTGGATAAGGTACAACAAAAATTGTTCCTAAGGCAACCCCCAAACTTGCAAGTATATTGTCGTGGAATAAATTTACTGAGCGCGCCGATGAAAATGCAGATAATTGATAAAAAAATAAGAGAAGACATCGGAAATACGATGGAAGATCACAGATTGATTTCAGAGAGGGAAGAAGCACACAAGATCATGTATTCACAAATTGCCTTCATCAACCCTTCACCCTTGCCAACGAAAGTTGGATGGGGCCCTCACACTGCATTTAAACTACTAAACTCACCCACTGCCCCTCGCGCCGTAAAATTGTAGCTAGCCAAGTTGTCCTTGTATTTGATACATATGTGATTTTTTTTAAATATCTGTCCATGTCCTTTGGTGCCCAGATACTTATACTTTTTAATAATTAATGCTTCGTGGATGCTTAATTTGGCAGCCGTTACTGGACATTTTATTTCAATTATAGCATCTTCACCTACTATTTCATCTGGACTAGCACCTATATACTATATAATTGTGTAAGATATATTTATTGTGAAAAATAAAACTATGTCTAGGAATTTATATTTTTCATCTATAAATACACCAGTCATTATCTTGTTCGTATTTTGTATATTAATTTCCAGTAAAGTCAGAATATAGCATATATTTTACTGTATTTCGGTACTGATATATTGGATCTCGAGTTTATGTGCCAGTTCACACCTTTCTTGTTTATCTAATTCTAAAGATTTTAGATAATTTTATTCTTTATTGGCATACTTTTCAATCTTCCTTGCCATTTCACTCGCTGTTCAACAATTACCATTCAAGCGATAATTGTTTAGGGGCGGGACCAACCATGTCGTAGCTAACAATCAGCTGTTTTATGTGTTTACACTGTGAATTTGCATTCTTCGGCTCGCCGCCTGTGTGTCTTGTTTTCGAGTGTTTTAGATATTATTCAGCGTCTTTAATGTTTTCTTCTATGCTTACATTGTTTATTTATTGTTAATACTATACATATATTAATCTATAAATTTATTTCTATTTGAGTACTTTAAATTTTTAGAAGCGAACTGTGTAAGTATGGATGTATCGGAATATTTGTATACATAATGAAAATAGTCTATAAAATAAACTTTTAATAATATAAACATTTAATTGATATAATTAATACACCTTTAAATTACAAACTTTTTTTTTTTAAATTGGTTTGGATAACGTTACAATACTACAAATAAAAGTCATTACTTTCACTATTACTGAAATTGTGTTCCAAACAATTTTATTTCTTAATTTTTTTAATATTTTGATGCTTTAGTTCATTCTTTCTATATGGACACGTGCACCAGTAAAACAGTTTAGCTCACTGTTGGTTATAATCTTGTCACAAATTGTTATTAATGTGATTGTGTTTATTTGTATATAATATCACGAAAATATTTTTGGGTTGCAAGCAAGTACATTGCTTCTGCAGCTTCCAATTCATCATCTGTTGTAGGCTGCGTAATGATATCCTCGTTAGTGGATATTAAATCTGGAGATTATTATCTAAAAAAAGACAAATAATGAAAAGTACCAACATTTAATGGTTCTCAATTTATCTTACATTCTCTTATGCAGTTTCTTTATTTTTGATCTCTTCTTTTTATGGATTTTATGGATTTAGCTGCATGAGAGTTAGAGGGTAAGTGTCTGGAAGGGTAAAATGTTTTTTTAAGTCTCTTTCAGCTGTATTACCTGAAACATGTAATTTAATAAATAGTGGAATCAATTTAGAACTGAAAATCAAAACTTACGATTTGTATGTAGTCACTTTCAATAAAATGCCAAAATCGTACCCTATGAACTAATTCCTTATCTCCGAATTTGATTATATCCACTTTACCATAGCCGGGCCGGGGAAAATGAAGGAAGGACAAATCGGACTCCACTTCGCCATTTAATTACAGTTTTAAACATAACAAAACACTTTAGATTTCGATGCAGTCTTGATTAATGAATTTATTTATTTCTTCAGACATTAAATCTAATTACAGAGAAAATTAAACAAAGAATTGTTACATAGTAATACATACAAACGAAAATCTAAATTAAAGATTGATTCGCTTAATTATAATAATAATTAATAGTGTGTGAACATCTAACATACTCAAAGTGTATACAATATGGGGAAAAGCTAAAGTGTAACAGAGTTTTAAGTTCTTTAAAAAGTTATTTATATAACAGATCAACTCTATGTTGCACCTCATTGCTGTATGTGAATGTGTTTGTTTGTTGCGAGAGGATTGCGTAGGTATAGTAAATTTGATGGAATTTAATAAAGAAGTGCTATCTTGAAGATTTTGAATAATCATGTATAAATCTTTAACCAAAATGTACCTACGGATGTTATAAATTGAGAGCATATTAAACTCATCAAGCAATCATTGATACTTTATGTAGGCATCAGGATCAGGATATCTTTTGTGTTAATGAAAGTATAAATATTTCACGAATCGTTTCTTACAATTCTCCAGCAAACACACATATTTATTGTAGCCAGGCGACCAAACAGATGTCAGCTTAGATATTACAAATGATTCGTTAAGTTTCATGATTACACCTATACATTTGACGACAATTTCTAATTATGAATCCCAAAACTTTATAGCAAGCAATCAATGGTAATTTTTTCAATATGAACGTTGAATGTAAGTTTATTGTCAAATAATACACCCAAGTCACTGGAATTGGTTTTAATATCAATGATTTTTTCTTGTAGCAGATAGTTATAAGAGACTGGATTGAGTTTTGTATGATATGACATGGAATAACATTTAGAAACATTGATGTTTAAACTATTTATATTACACACAACTGTTCAATCGAAACAAAGCTTGATTGAGTACATCGCAGTCACTTGTATCATGTATTACCCGAAATAGCTTGATATCATACATTAAAAATTCAAAATTTAATACATCTGCCACGTTGTTAATAAATGAAAGAAAAATAAGGGGCCCAAAGGTAGATCCCTGAGGCACGCCGCTTGTGGCGATATAATCCTTTCAATTGACATTCATGTACGAAACATCGTAGCAGGCAACTCATCTATGGTACGGTATGGTATGATAGATTTTCCGCATGCAGATCTTCAATTTTAGACACATAGTTTTATCGTCTGCGGAGTCTAACTTTTTCGTCTAATCGGTTTGTAAGAATTCTTAGAGATTGTTATTGTTGAATTGTAATCAGATTGTGTATAGTTAATGATTATTTACATCACCTTCTTTCTCGTTGGTCACGTGCTTATAACGTACCTGTAGGGCTATTTTGGTAGTACAAATGATTGAGTTCCACTTTAATGTAGACACTTACACTTGGTTACAATGATATAAACACAATTGAACATCATTATAAGGTGTTATCAATGTCGTTATACCAACATAAAACACAATGCACAGCACAAACAACAAAAACAAAGCGAAATTACTACACTTATACAAAGTGTTAACTCGGACGGCAACCTGAGATTTTGTTCGCTACCAGAAAGAAGTTCGCTTGAGATTGCGATTAAATTCAACAAAAGCCTGTCATAAAGCGCTCTTTTATCTAACTAATTGAGTTTTTGTTTTAAAAACTAACAAATTAGTACATGTACAAAGAACAACCCCAGAGTAGATAGTATTTTTGTAATTGTAAAGTTAATCAAGTGGAAGTGCTGTATGTCGACTCTTCTAGAGCTGACGTACCAGATAAACCCGCACCTCTTGTCTAGATACTGCTGGTATCGACTACTTATAAAAGCCTAAATAGTTTAAATTAAACTAAATGTTTCATGGCATTAATCCGATATTTTCGTTTTTTTAATTTGACGTGTATTATGTGCCTTTATTTTGATTTGGTCATTTAATTTGCTGGCGTTGCTGCTGCTTTGGGAGGGTAATGGCGTGACGGCACCATCATCTTGTAAGACCGGCCCAAATGTCAACCTCACCTGCACGTTGGTGCCCTGTGCTGTAGAACTAACGAGGCTCTGGCGACCGAGTAACGGCGGGATAACCGTTTGAACACTGCATATATCTATGCCCCTAGTAAGTCATCATGAAAGTACAAAATAAGGAAACTGTTGTGTCATGCGATCTGGCTAGCATCTGGCGCCTCGATAGTTCCGGGCTCGGAGGTGATAAATGGGCGACCGGCCAGGAGGAGATAGTAACCAGGCCTCACTTGGAAACTGGCCAACAAACACAATAAACGCAAACCGATTAGGATAGCGACATGGAACGTCCGGATCCTTTTTCAAGACGGGAAACTAAGGAATGCGACTTTAGAATTACAGTGTCTGAATAGAAACTGGATATTGGGGGTATGAGCGAGATCCGGTGTTCTGGTAACGGGCAGCTCAAAACTGAAGGAACAACGTTGTACTATTCTGGAAGTCCCTATGATGACAACCATCACAGACATGGAGTGGGAATCCTTGTGGTGCAAAAATGGGTCCAGTATGTTACCTACTTCATTCCAATCTCTAAACGATGAAAATAGATGAACTAATGAGAGCACTTAAAGGCCATGACAATAATATAGTTATGGGAGACCTGAACGCCAAAATTGGTCAAGGACAAGTTGACAAAATCGTTGGACCACACGGACTGAGTCAGAGAAATTAGAGAGGAGACCAACTACTATAATTCTGCCAAGAGAAGAAACTGATCATCACAAACACATGGCTCCTGCTACCACCACGGCGACTATATACCTGGCGATGACCAATAGACAAGGGACAAGGAATCGCGATATTCAGAAATCAAATTGATTATATCATGATCAACAAACGCTTCCGAAACTGCGTCAAGAGCGTGAAACATATCCGGTTGCTGATATCAACTCTGATCACAATCCTGTTGTTTCGGAAATCCAACAACGGCTGAATATACAACGAAAAAGACAACAAAGCTAAATAATCAATTTCAATTACCTTAAGAATCCCGATATTACAAACAATTTCTCAGATATTCTAAACAACAATATAGAAAGCATGATATCACCTGAATCAGATATTGAGGAAACGTGGAACAACCTAAAGGAAACAGTCATGAACGCGGCAATAGACCAGCTTGGCTTTCCAAAAATTGAAACGAAACAAGAGTGGATGACTCGCGAAATTCTCGATTTAATGGAAGAATGAAGAAGAAACAAAAATGATGCAGCAGTCTATAAAAATATTCACCGAACAATAAGACGAAGAATTAGAGAAGCAAAGGAAACATGGATAAATACAAATTGCCAAGAAATAGAAGAACTTGAAAACAAACATGACAGTTTTAAAATACCTAAAAGAGTGAGAGAAGTAACGAACACTAACCGAAAACGAAATATCGCGAAACTGGCTGACAATGACAACAAACTTATAGTGGAAAGTAAAGAACAAGGGGAATTATGGAAGACCCACATCACAGAACTTTTCAGTAACGAGTGCTCAATTTCCGATGATATTAGTGAGGAACTGGAAGGTCCGGAAATACTCAAAGAGGAAGTGTGAAAGGCTTTAAACTAAGCAAGACCTGGCAAACTGCTCAAATTAATTGACATCTATAAAAACGACATCCCCTTGAAGCACATATACAACACAGCTAATATACCTGCGGATTGGCTAAGATCCAGTTCCCAAGAAATCTAACGCAAAACGATGGAGTAATTATAGGTTGATTAGCCTTATGAGTCATAGTTAATATTGGCGAAACACAATTTGAATTTCGTAGCGGCTTAGGGACAAGGAATGCTTTATTGTCGGTACTAGTTCTAGTTTAGAAATGCGTTGACCAACAGAAACATGTCTTTGCATGCTTTATAGACTACGAAAAAGCATTTGATAACGTAAGACACGACATCCTAATCAGCCAACTTAAACGCATCGGTCTGGACAGCAAAGACATCAACCTCATCAAGAAACTGTACTGGAACCAAACAGCTCAGATCAAGGTTTGAGATCTAGTCACGGAGGAAATTAAAATTAAAAAAGGAGTGAAGCAAGGATGCATTTTGTCACCAACTCTCTTGAACCGGTACTCCGAAGAAATATTCCAAAATGCCCTGGAGAAGTCGACATAGAAATGAAGATCAATGGCAAACGACTCAACAATATTCGGTACGCAGATGATACCATGATTCTCGCTGACAGTTTAGAAGATCTCCAGTTTCTCATGGACAGAATAAACCAAGAAAGCAAAGAGTTTGTTTGTTTGTTTCTGAAAACAAAAACAATGGTTATCAGCAAGCATAGGGTTAATAATGCTGTAATCACCTTAGGTGGAAGCCAGATTGAGCAGGTGTTGCGCTTCAAGTACCTTGGTTGCTGGTTAAACGATAAATGGGACCCGGTCATTGAGATCAAAATCAGAATTGAAATTGCGAGAGGGAAATTTCAGAAGATCATCAAACTATTGTGCAATCGTGGCCTCAGATTTTACACACGATGGAGTGTTGCAAAGTGCTACGCATTGTAAGTGCTACTCTACGGCGTAGAAGAATGGACTCTGGAAAATATCCTCGATGAACCAACTAGAGGCGTTCGAGATATGGATGTACCGCAGAATGTTGAAGATACCATGGGTGGACCGTATCACCAACGAAGAAGTACTCCCGCGAGCCAGTAAATCATGCGAAGTGCTGACCATAGTGAAACAACGAAAAGCCGCGTATTTCGATCATATCTTCCGAAACGATAAGTGCAATCTCATGCAACTTATCATTGAAGGCAAGATGGAGGGAAAGCGAGGAATTGGACGAAAAGAGTTTGCATGGACGCGTAACCTCAGGCAATGGTTTAACACTCGCGAGGTAGCTACGTTGATTCATTGCGCGCAAAATAAAGAACAGTACCACATGATGGTCGGAAACCTTCTATAAGGAGAAGGCACCAAAAGAAGAAGAAGCTGCTGCTTGCGTTGCTGCTGCTTGCGTTACTGCTGCTTGTTTGAGATTTCATTATATAATCTTTGCAACCACGCACTTGTTTATTAAATCGTTTGGCGAAGTACCCCGCAATATAGCCATGCACATTCCCAGATAGCTGTCTCGGTTCCTCGAAGACAAACGGTTCTTCTTCTTCGTCCATAACCTGCTCTACCATTTCGACTGTGACTCAGATTATGTGAAATTCTCTAAAGTGACTAATGCCCCTTCAGTTCTATTCTCGTCACAGTTAGCCCCCAGTGAATGAATATACATAAAATTATTAATTAATAAACTCTTGAATTCGGCTACAAACTGCACGTTGTATTGATAATGCGAACTCCGAGGCTTCGAATGCACCCAAACAAATTCTCCAGAAGATCTTGTTTATAAAATCGAAAACATAGTTTATCAATTTTTTTGGTCTGGAGATTTTTCCAACTACATTTTGAACCACGGAGCGTGTTCCACGGATGGTGGAACATATTCTTGTTGTCATTGTGTGCAGAACATTAGATGAGGTGTCTTGACTTGTCTAGAACACCGCGTGTTTAAGAGCTACTGATGAGCAATTTACCCTATCGAAAAGCTGAATACGAATTGAGCCGTTTCCGTAGCAGTAGGTGATACATTATCCACACTTACAAATGAACATAATTAGCATATAAATTGATTTAATAACAAACTGTTTAGCCATTCAAGATATACGACATTACATTTCCAACTCCAATCGCAAACACTTCAGCAGCATAACTAACATTTTAATTTTATTTTTAAAGACATGAATGTCAATTAGTTTGCTGTACAATTATTTGTGATGTCTATTTTATATGGATTAATAAAATTATTCCATCCGCCAATTAAGGGGTCTTTTCCATCTAAAGTAAGTTTAACATCATTTTCAAGGAGTTTATTACGAATTCCTTTCAGGACATGTGTGGGTCATAAAGGGAAATAACATCTTTTCCGCCGCCCAAGTGTCGGGTTTCTTCGCCTTTTTTAATGCAGTTATAATGTGTTTGACCTCTCGACATTATATAACATATAACATAACATATAACATAACATATAACATAACATATAACATAACATATAACATAACATATAACATAACATATAACATAACATATAACATAACATATAACATAACATATAACATAACATATAACATAACATATAACATAACATATAACATAACATATAACATAACATATAACATAACATATAACATAACATATAACATAACATATAACATAACATATAACATAACATATAACATAACATATAACATAACATATAACATAATATATAACATAACATATAACATAACATATAACATAACATATAACATAACATATAACATAACATATAACATAACATATAACATAACATATAACATAACATATAACATAACATATAACATAACATATAACATAACATATAACATAACATATAACATAACATATAACATAACATATAACATAACATATAACATAACATATAACATAACATATAACATAACATATAACATAACATATAACATAACATATAACATAACATATAACATAACATATAACATAACATATAACATAACATATAACATAACATATAACATAACATATAACATAACATATAACATAACATATAACATAACATATAACATAACATATAACATAACATATAACATAACATATAACATAACATATAACATAACATATAACATAACATATAACATAACATATAACATTACTGTTGGATGCATACAGTAGCCACAACTGTTAAGCCGTATCTGTGCAATATTGAAATGATATCTGAAATGTTGACTTTCAGACTCTAGGCAATCATTATGGTAAAATAAACAGGTCCCTTTCATGTTTATTTTAACTGCCTTCGCCGTGAAAACAATCACATGATCTGCAAATTCTGGTGTTTGCTTTGCACCAACATGTTCAAATTCACAAATTATGTCATTTGTTTATCATACAATAAAAACTTGTCTAACGCCATTTCGTCGTACAATAAATCGCAATAGCGGTCAGCAGTATCCATTGCGGATTTTTCAATAGAAACATAGAATTGTTTATACCGCTACCAAGTGGCACCTTATTTAGCATGGCAGTTGTGTTTCGACTACATAGTGTATAAATCTTCTCAAAAGCTTATAAACTAACTATTTTTTTGTCTGCATTTTTAATTGAGACAATACAAAATCTGACTTAATTTAGCACTGCATATTTCGTCTGATTCCGCAAATTCTATAGCTTTATTGCGCCTTCTTTGGTCTAGATAAATTTTCACCTAATTTTCTGGATATTTTAATCCAACTTTTCGATAGCTTATTTAATTGTCTCCCTTTCGAGGTAAATTGACATTCACGAGTTAGCTAAAATCTTTTAAATAAGGTTGGCAAATTTCTATAAAATATAAAATGTCACTTTGAAGTGACTTGTCTTATATTTAACCATTGCATGGCATTTGTCAATTAAAATAAATTGGATATATCTAGAAAGCCAATTTTGTTCAAAAAAGTTTATATCAATGTGATATTTCGTTGAAAAACAAATTGTAATAATAAACTACAAAATACAAAACAAGAAGATAAAAACAAAATATTTGAAAATATTAACAGCGGAAACAGTACAACAATATACAACGAACTAAGCAACGAAATTAAAGCACTAGCACATTTCTTTTAAACTAAAAATTAAAAACTAACTACTACTACAAACTCAAAATAGAACACAAGAAGAATGAAACAGATCAACAAATTGCATGGACATAGACACGGATAATATAAAATACAAACAAAAAAATCATAGGTGGTATTTCACAGTCTATAGCGTGTGCGTGACAAACTAGATTTTATTATTGATGAAAAAAGGACCCCTTCATAATTAGAGATTACTCATTTCATTTTAACGTATTAGACAGTTCACCATAATATTTGTCTTACGTTCATATCCGCCGGCGCAAGAGTTGAAGCCAGTAGTTATCTGTGGTTGAAGCCATAGATAGAGTAGAATGTATGCTACTTTTTGACCGCCTTAGTTTACGATCGAGGCAATGCATTAGAGGGAAACACACGCACTATTCACCATTCACAATATGTATAAAACATATTACAAGTGTGTAGCTTAAAATAAAAACTTGTTTCAAACACAGTAACAAACAAAAGGTATTTATTATTTCAATATGTAACATAATGAATAAATCGGAGGAAAAGTGACCGTACGTCTATTTATCCAATTGTAACATGATTAATTAAAAATTAGTTTGAGGTCTGGCGCCTAATTAGATTGTAGATGTAGACATTTTGTTACCGTTTCGGCGAACATGCCGCTTACCCCTGCTCCACGCTCAGTAGGGTAGGTAAAACCCGGGCTGCGTGCGCCTCTTCAGCGGATGCTAAGAGTAGGGGGTCCGTTCGCCACCTATAAATAACGTGCACGCACCCCTAAACGGCAGTCAGTTCTCTCTCACCAAGAATCAGATGACTGATTCGTATTACCCGACTATCGCCTTGAAACCGATACTTGAGTTTAACTTTTTACCTTTGCTAAATCGATCCTCCCTCACCAAGACTCAGAGGATCGATTTATTCCCTTGCAGCTATCCGCTCACACTGATAATTGTGCCCCATCTCCCTCTTGTGACGGTTCTCCCTCACCACGACTCAGAAAACCGTTTCAAGAGCATCCTCGACGCCGACCGTTGATCCTATCTTCCCTTCTCCGTAAGGCGGCCTGACGGATTTAACCCTCCCCGTGCCTGTCTTACGAAGAGCTGACCCCGACGACGGACTGCAGCTTCCTTCACCAACCCCATCGACGCCGAGCATCGATAACACTTTATAGTGACTCACGTCCATTCCGCCAAACATGGCTCCTCTTACATACATTTCGCGGTTGCAGATTTCTTAGGTATCACCCCATTTGAAATCGCAGCGGCGAAATGCCTCTTGGGGGAACCAGGCAGATCTCGGTATCTTCGGCCGTTTCTTAATATTTGACCCGGAGTCGGAGTACACTATATAAATCATATATAAATATTATATATTATATTATATAAAATAAATATAAAATAGTCGCAGGATGCTAAAGCAAGGTTAGTATAAATTCTATATTCTATCGAATCTAAAAATCACTTTATAAATATTGTCCTCTTACTTATTGTTTAACTACTTACTGCGTTATGAAGTTGCTGGTTTTTGCTGGTTTGATTACGCTGAAATCAGACGGAGCGGCGGGAGAATCTATTAATGAACAAATATTTTCTAATATATTACCGATATATCATATTCTAAAAAGTATGCCACTTAATAATTGACCACTTATTTGGTCGTGGAGGCTTACATTACATACCAGCTTATGTATCCCTTTCTGCTGCAGAAGGCCCTCGTATAGATGGGTTTAACCTAAGGGAAATCTCCCCGAGAAATTTCTTGTTTTTGTCCAACTGGCGGTATCTTCTTATGGATGGTCGCGCTGCGGCTCAAAAAATGTTCAAATTTTCCATCTGCAACACCTTCATATTGCTTCATCTAGTCGAGGTCGCCAACGTACTTTTCATTACCTCCGGGTCAACTCCTGCGTGTTCATTATTAGCCCAGCGTGGCGGGGTTCTTCGTTGTCACTTGCGAACACATATGGGCTCCTGTGGCATAAACTAATTAGTGCCCTGATATTAGGGAGCAGCATGTGGTGGAGCGTTTCTGCATGCTCCACATTAATAAGTTTTGGGACCCTCCTGCTGCGTTTCAGCGTACCACAATATGATCGAAGCATATCCGGAACTAACTCATTTTCTGGGGCATTACCAAATGGTCTTCGCTTTGCTGCTCTATGCCGCTACGCCAGGAAAATTCATTAACCGTCATTCACTCAATTTCCCCGATGCGGCAGCAGTTGACTACTATCAAGTAGGCAATCAAGGAGTTGGTTATATATCTTAGAGATGTCCGCGGTGAGGTTGGCATAGAGGCTGTCAATTTTCTTCTCCAAATATGGCAGGAATTTGTCAATATCTCTAAGCGTGCCGGCAGATGCTACTCATACTTTCCTAATAAAAATCATTTACGATATTACATTAATTGTACATAATAGATAATTAAACTTACTACTTTCGAGAGCTTCGAGAGCACCTCTTGCAATCCTCCGAGTCCACTCTTTCTTCATTAGTTTTGCAAACCCATCTAAGTGACGGTCAGTCGTCTATTATCAGTTTTACCTAAAATATAGAAAGTTCTAGTTTCCCTACCCCTATTACAAATAAAGATAGAATGACTTGTGCGATATCCAACAACGTGTCAAAGGCGTGGCCGGTGCTATTTAACAACGATGGGTTTGCATGGTCCCCAGTGCTGTGTGGCATTAATTAAAAGCTTGCAGTGACCTGGGCCAAGCAGGTGGCTTCCCCGGAGGCTCTAGCTCTTTCGGCATACGCAACACAATTGCAACCTCCCTAATCGTGGTCGACCCAACAATATGAAGGTGAGGTTTTTTAATATAGTCGTTTAGTAAACTATCTCCGTAAGCACCTGATCCTTTTGCAAATAGAGCAACAATAGTTACAATTACTTACCTTTCCATGCTATCCATGGTCTCGACATAGGACTTATGGCGGACATATTCCTTGCATTTGGGACAAGGAAGTTTGCTACCAGGCGTCCGCCTTTTATGTACCATTTCGCTCTCGGGGCACCTCCGATTGTGATAGTATATCCCCGCCCTTATAGAAGGTATAACCTGTCCACAAAGATTTATATACATTTTATACTACCAGACGACAAAAAGCACTTACACTCGCATGGTAGGGTCAGGACAATCCGCAGCTCCTCTCTCGTTGTCTAGGTTTCCCATTATGGTTTTAATAATATACTTAATAAAATTAAAGGCTTATATTCAATGCAGATGTTGTGCAAAATAGCACATGATTTTATACTTTTTGATGCAACTGATGGTAAATAATGTAAAACACGATGTTTTAACAATCATTGAAACTGCCGTTTTAGTACCCCATTATATCTTTCAATAATAAAGTGTGTCGTCTGCTGAGTAATGTTGTACCGTTCGTCTGGTGAATCTGGTACACAATGGGGTTAATATGGACGAAGTGGGTAGCCAGACTCTGCAGCATTAATCAATATTTTAAACCGGATTTAATTAATTATGTCATTATTTACGTAAAAAAAACTGATTGTCTGTGTTATTTCTATAAATGCCCTTCATTGCTTCTTATGCAGGGTACATATTCCATATATCCGTCATGGTTTGATCCAGTAAATCTGGCATTTAAATCCAATATTCTTAATTTCCAGTCACATACCTATACTTACCAATATTTGTTAATATTTGCAATAATATAAAATTATAACATTTATTTACCAACTATATATTTATGGAGTAGTAAAACTTCCTATTTACATAAGCATTCTCCTGATAGTGTGGGTGATCTCTTGGTAGTGGAACTATAGCAACAGGGGTGCAATCAATGCTTCCAAAAACACCAGGAAATACAGTGTTCTTATAGAATCTATAAATATAATTTTAATATTTTATTTTATTACTATATAAATTATAAAAAATATAAAAGTAATACAATATTAATATATTTTTGAATATTTTAATATTTCGATTTTCTGTATTAATACTTCATAACTTACTCTTCACGCAAATTTGTTAAGTCGAGGATATAGTTGGGAAATTTAATTCAATTATTAATTATTGCTGGATGTGTCATTGCATCACAACCTCATGGATTGTCCTACTAACAGTGGATTGGGTTACACCCCAGATTGGGTTATGTTGGAACTAATATTTAATTGGTAGCTACCAGTTGCAAAAAATTCAATGTAATAAAAACCTATAAATAATTAATTTATAATAAATATATAAACTATAAGTGATCACCTTGCCTTGTTTGATGTTGAAATACCATTTCTTCTCATAACTTCTTTCATAAAAGGAGTTATTTCAATAATTAGTTGTTCTACTAAATGTTTTTTCAATTACAAGAATCTAACAAACATTTTTTCTGGCAAGTCAAATGGATTGATGTATTGATGGTGCCTATCACCTATATCAATATCCTCACTGTCATCAATAATTTCAAATAACATATTATATATAAAAGATATGAATTCTCAGCTAAATTATATTTTTACTCTCTATAGTTTCAGCTAATATTTAAAGTGTAATTTCAAATGCGTATTATTTGTTTTGTTTCGATCAAGTATTAGTGAGAGGTATCTTATATACATTTAATATAATTAATTACACTAATTTATGTATAGTTCACAAGAGAAACATAAATTATGAATGGTATGTTGCATATTTAAATTGGAATCCAATACTTACACTATTTATCGGAGCGAAAATTCTATTAAAACGAACACTTAACACAAATAAATTTAAATTAAATATACAAATCTAATAATGTAAGATGCAACAGCCTTTTAAAATGGTAAATAATAAATCTATACACGCTCGGATACAGTCCGACTCGATGCAATACCGAAAGATTATGACGTATTTAACGGATACAACACGTGAGGTGGAAATTAGTTAAGGGTCGGGTTTTGACGTTCATATCTGCTATTCACCTTTACGCAACAACTATTCAATAGATTTCAATAAAATAAAAAGCGTTTTATTCAGTAATAAATTAGGCGTGTCGTCTGATATATTTGGTTTAACAAACACAAATATTTCAATTAATTTAATTTGTATTTATAATAAATTGAAATTATTTTGTAATATAAGCTAAAGACGACATAAATAATACCCTGTAGATATCATATCATGGGCAAAAGTTGTAATATTATGAGAACTCTTGACTCTGACGATGATTGCGATTTATTGTTGTTATTTGAAATTGGCGCCACAAATTAGCAGCGCATTTAGTGCAGCCATTGTCTCGTAGATGGCTACTGCTTGAATCACAATTAAATATTCAGAATTATGTATTAGAATATAATATATATAAACGCATATAATATTAAAAATAACTGGTGAGCTTATTAGTTTTTATATTTCTCACCTAATAAGTAAATACGAATTATTGAAAATATTAAACATCTGTCAATGCCTGACAGCCGCGCTAGTCGCGTGACAGCTTTGATCAACTGTTTGCCGTTTATTTTCAATACAGTACCTGATTTATTTGGAAATATACCATATTAAAAGATCGCACAAATGTAACTCTTTCAAGTATTAGCGTTCTAATTACGATAGCAAAAATGTTTTAGAAGAGGTAAGAATAAGTAAAACATGCAAAAGTATATAACCTAGCAGTTTGATCTTTTCGGGAGGCAATTAACTTAATCAACTAA